>CM042162.1:88217836-88280336 GCA_023376005.1 Doryteuthis pealeii
TTTATTATTATTACACAAAAAACATAAGAAAAAATACAAAACAGAATAATAATAGAAATAAACAACAACAAAAAAACATATAAGAAAAATTACAAAACAGAATAATGATAAAAATAAAAAACACAAAAAAAATATACATAAAGAATAAAGGAGGCGCGTGGTCTAATGGTAACGGTCGTAGGATATGGACTCATCGACCCGAGTTCAATTTCCGGACGAAGCTGTTTGCATTTCACATGGCGCTAATACCCTTGGGAAATGTATGAATCCAGTTCTGTGTCCAGCTAAGGATAAATAGCGGGGCAGACTGGTCTCTTTAACAACGGCGAGGTAACGAGTCTAGGTGCAGGAAAACTCTGAATTTAAACTTGTTAACTCCGCTTAAGAAATTGACATTGTGTCACATTTTGCTCGTGCGGAGGGGTTGGTAAATATATATATATATAGAATAAAATAATAAAAGAAATATATCAAAAATATTTTTTTAAATTTGTATAAATATAGATAAGCGGTTTATTTTTAACTTTTTATATCCTGACCAGCAGCGGGTATCTCTGCTAGTATATCATATAAGTGGTGAAGTTAAGTGAGTGGACTGGCCTATTGTCGGTATCAGCCGAGACAGGGAGTGAGTCTATACCCTTTTCCCTCGATAGACCAGGGATATTGCATTTTGCATCTGAGGTGGATTGCCACACCTACCATCAGCCCTCTACTTTACCACACAGATACAGGCTTTGCTACTCATGTGCTGATTTGGATAGGGTCGGTATCGAACCTATAACATCAACTGGTCATGTCAAGTCCGAGCATTTATACGATTCTACCGACGACCGTATTATTCAAATTGAAGGCAGTGCCTGGGGTTTAACTAGTAGTATTTATAAAGTTAATAAAAATTATTTCTATAAGCAAATAATATATATAAATAAAAATGGGCATTAAATAACACTCGTCCTATCGGCTGGGGCTGTAAAAATACACCGACTGCACCTCTGTAGAGGTGTAAGACCCCCCCATGGGTCCACTTATTATATGTGGGTGGTAAGGACGGAATCCTGGTGGCTGCGCGGTCTTTCAACACTCTACTTCGACCATTACTAAGGCTATACGGCCGGTCGGACATGCCCCTCGAATCAATCGATTGGTCATGTCAAGCCCTAGCACCTATATGATTGTCCCAATCCTATGACCTATAATCAAATCCGTAAACTCTTTTTATAATATATGTGCTAGAAGGCGGTGGCTGAGGATCTTAGTATTCTGGGTATGACGTTAGATTGCATCTCATTGTGAAGTTCCAATTCTGGTGCCCTGGGGAGAGTGGATTACCCCTTCAACACAATTACCCCCACGTCCAAACTGAACCGGTGTGATAGTACCTATTAGTGTCCCATCTATACGTTAAATAGGAAGCGCGTGGTGTAATGGTTAAAGTCATAGGAAATGGACTCGTCGCCCCGAGTTCAAATCCTGGACGTGGTAATTGCATTTCACTTAGCGCTAATACCCTTGGGAAAGGTATGAATTCTACTCTCCCTCCAGCTATGGGTAAATAGTAGGGCAGACTGGGCTCTTTAACCTTGGTTAGGCAACCGGTCAAGGAGAAGGAAAACTCTGAATTCAAACCTGTTAAACTCCGCTTAAGAAATTGACCTTGTGTCACATCCTGCTCGTGCTCGATAAATATATATATATATATATATATATTTGGGAGAATATGTGCTTAAATGAAGTCGAACCTATTTTTTGAAATTTAATTCATTAATAATTAATTAGGCGGGATTAAACTATTTAAATGTAAGGCTAAACAAATCGAGAAAAATCAATCTCTGTATGTACATTTCGGCCTATTAGGCCTCATCAGCAGAGCTATATATACGAAGACCGCCCCGTGTGTGATTCGAAACCTGTCTGTCAAATTAGCAGGCAAGTGTCTTACCTCCACACCAAACGGACTTAGCAAGATTTTCTTCGCTTTGTTAAGTAGTAGTATTTATATTCCTCTTAAGTGACCTCTACACGAACTTACGAGACGTAAACATTTCTCGATTTGTTTAGCCTTACATTTAAATAGTTTAATCCCGCCTAATTAATTATTAATGAATTAAATTTCAAAAAATAGGTTCGACTTCATTTAAGCACATATTCTCCCAAATATTGTCGGCTGAAAATAGCCATATCACAAACATCGTCTGTTTGTTTACGTCTCGTAAGTTCGTGTAGAGGTCACTTAAGAGGAATATAAATACTACTACTTAACAAAGCGAAGAAAATCTTGCTAAGTCCGTTTGGTGTGGAGGTAAGACACTTGCCTGCTAATTTGACAGACAGGTTTCGAATCACACACGGGGCGGTCTTCGTATATATAGCTCTGCTGATGAGGCCTAATATGCCGAAATGTACATACAGAGATTGATTTTTCTCGATTTGTTTAGCCTTACATTTAAATAGTTTAATCCCGCCTAATTAATTATTAATGAATTAAATTTCAAAAAATAGGTTCGACTTCATTTAAGCACATATTCTCCCAAATATTGTCGGCTGAAAATAGCCATATCACAAACATCGTCTGTTTGTTTACTTCTCATATATATATATATATATATATATATATATATATATATATATATATATATACGTTAAATAGAAGAAAATCAGTTAACAGCAAAAGGATTTCAAGGAATGCAACAGACTTTCTACTATTAAGAATACAACTTTTTCTACCAATAGGAGACCTAAACGTCGAAAATGGTCACAAGAATCCTAACGTACGGCCATAACAACATAAATGGTCACTTAGAAGAATTTACAAACCTTAAAAAAGAATAAATACTTAACTTAGTTATATCTAGGCTGCAGGTTCAATCTTAGTCAAGGGCGATAGCAAAATAGAATAATAATTAACACTGCTTAATACCTGTACCTCGGTTATGATTAGTGAAATGAGAACAGTCTACCACCGTGGATTGAATAAAGGGTTTGGTTCAAGGTTCCATGATGGTTCCCGAGTTTGAAAAGAAGATTCCCGAGTTGGAGAAGGCTCCCGAATCCTACAAGAAATAAATGAAGAAGACCGGAGTGCATATCTGCCAACACTTTGTGTATATAAAAATAAAGATGCGGACAATAGTCCGAATAATCCAAATAATACTATTTATCAAGCCTCATCTAAAAAATTCAGAGAAACAAAATAATCAAGAGAACTGGTATTCTTATTTCAGAGGCTTACCACTTAATAAAAGTATGTGTATAATACTGTATATTATTATTATTATTATTATAGGGAGAATAAGTGCTTAATTGGAGTCGTACCTAATTTTGAAAATTAATTAATTAATAATGAATTAGGCGGGAATACCTATTTAAATGTATGGCTAAACAAATCGAGAAAAATCAATCTCTGTATGTACATTTCGGCCTATTAGGCCTCATCAGCAGAGCTATAGATCGGAAGACCGCCCTGTGCGTGATCTTCCGATCTATAGCTCTGCTGATGAGGCCTAATAGGCCGAAATGTACATACAGAGATTGATTTTTCTCGATTTGTTTAGCCATACATTTAAATAGGTATTCCCGCCTAATTCATTATTAATTAATTAATTTTCAAAATTAGGTACGACTCCAATTAAGCACTTATTCTCCCAAAAATTGTCGGCAAAAAGCCATTCCAAACAAACCGTGTTTATTATTATTATTATTATTATTATTATTATTATTATTGTTATTCCTAGCGGTGATATTGTTAATACTATTATTGTTGTCTATCATATGTATTGTAAATATACATGTATCTGTCTATTTTGATTTATCTAGTTGTCTTTAATCTGTTGATATCATCTGTGTCTGTCTGTTATCGATACGCGGTTAACGTCTATTTTTAATAATATTTATTTATTAATTTTTTTTCTTCATTTTATCCCCCTTCACAAAAAAATCAACAAAAAAAAATCACACAAACATACCAGCCGCATACTCAATTGGAACTACAAAGTAAATTAATATCGTTGATCCCAACGGTATCAATGAATTTTTTGCACCCATCATACCATGAACTTCGATTCGTGGGTGGTCCCACATTAATAGGGACTTCGGCCTAACCCGTGCACGTGGGGTACCTGGTAAATACCCACTTAATGAGAAGATGGCACCATCTGAATTCGCGACAGGAAAATAGTAACGACTCCGAACCAAATTACGATGCAATAAATACCATTTAAATGTGTGAAACGTGAATAGACCAGACAGTAAAAATATCAAACAAATGAGTAAATAAAAATGAAATATAAAAATTAATGAAACATCGGTATCTATGCTAGCAGGACCCGTGGATAATTTAATTATAACAACATTTGATATGTTTATTTAAGAGCTATTGCTAAATAGTTCAATATGTAAAGAGAAGTATAATCATTTTTATCTAACTCACGTTTCTTTTACTTTCTTTCCTTCTTTTAATAATGTTTGATTAAAACAGGTTAGCGTTATCGCTTACGTGCGCTAACACCCTCTTTCTATCTTTCCTCGACTTTCTTTAGTAATGTTCCTTTAACTCTGTCACTTCTTTTTCTTTCCATCTTTTCAGTATGTTCGATTGAAACAGATTAGCGTTATTGCTTCCAGGTGCTCAACCCCTCTCTATATTTTCCCTACTCTTTCTTTTTCTGTTATATTTTTCCCCGGCTCACTTTGTTTATTTCTTTAGTAATCTTTATTTAACTCTCTCGCATTGTTTTTTTTTTCTTTCCTTTTTTTCAATATGTTCAATTGAAACAGATTAGCGTTATCGTTTCCGGGTGATCAACCCTCTCTATATTTTCCCTACTTTCTTTTTTTCTTATATTTTTCTGCGCAACTTGTACTTTTTTCTTTCTGAAAAATCACGCTAGGTTTTATTTTACATGTAAGTCTTATTTTCGGAGAAACACGGTACGAGGTAGATGACAATTGATACCATAGCCGTAATTTGAGGCCGATTATGGTTTTTTATTCAAAGAAATCCGCCATACTACAATCTCACGTGCGAGATGGACGAATCAATTTTCTTTAAGATTGTCAACTATATGCACCTTCCGAGTGCAAGTATTTAAGTTCTAATGTAATAAAATATATTAAATTCGAAAGGCTAATAAATCTAAATAAGAATGCAGATAAAAAGATTTGAGACAGAGGGGGGTATAATCGAAAAATAGAACAAACTGAAATTTACTCTTCCATCACTCCCGTCTTTCATTGCTAAATTTTCCTAATTTACTATTTAGTTAAAATAGGAAATAAAGAATTAGCTAATAAGAATTAGCGCTAGACCAAGGAGATGTTTTTTGCGTCTGAGGTGGAGCGCCACACCTACCATCAACTCTTTACTTTACCGCACAGATCCCTGTGCTACTCATACGTTGATTTGGCGAGGGTCGGTTTCGAACTAGGAACCTTGTGGTTTCTAGTCGATCGCTCTACCTACTGAGCTAAACCGGCCCTTATGGATGTAATATAGTAATATTCATGAATTTAGTTGTAATTCTGTCTGTATTAATGTTAGCGAAAATAAACGAATAAGAGAGGAACAGAATATGAAAAAGAATCAAGATTTATTTCAAGACGCTGCGCGAGGTAGATTGGTGGGATATTATGGCATTTCAACCATTGTTGGGTTATTTTATGCCCAAGACCTTGTTTCATTCCTTGTTGGATATTCATTAAAAAAAAATTAAAAGCTATTAAAAAAAAAATCTATTTAACTCATAGATGGGATCCTAACAGGTACCACTCTGGGTGGACCCGGAATTAATGACGATAAAGTGGTACTCCACAGAATTGAAATTTCACTAGATGAAGTTTAATGTCAGACCCAGTTAACTAAGACCCTCACCCACCGCATTCTAGCACGTATGAAATGGATTGGGGTTTTGTCATAAGGCCAATCATATAGATGTGAGATTTGGTTTGACCAGCCGACTAATTGGATGGGTGTCTCTGACCGTCTGTCTAGCCTACGGGCCAAAGTAGAGTGTTGCAAGTCATTAACAGCTCTTCCACCAGGATTCTGACTTTCAGCATCACGGGTCGCTACCCACGGCCAAAAGGAGGCCCCATTGGAAGGAATTTTACCCCTCTGCAGAGGTGCAGTTGGTGTATTCTATAGCACCAGCCGACAGAGGGGCTGAATACAGTTTCAAGGACTAACAATTATTTAAAAGTTTAGCAGAGAATAATTACAGAGCTTTACAAACGGATATTTAAGCTTTTAGAAGCATCGCAAACTACCTTAATCACGTCAAAGTGTCGAGATCAGTATTTTCTTACCTCCCATCCTTTCAGATGTTCATAAAGTCCGATTATTGCGGAGAGCCACACTTAATTGGAAGCTCATGCATTGGTCATAAGAATTGCGTGTATCCACTCATTCTTTTTTGAGGCACCTCACGCACCGAGCAATAAACCCATTTTAGAGCAGGCTGCAGATGGTCACCTGCGATTAATTAATATTTTATCGACACAACAGATGAAACTCCTGTGAGAGGGTTCGAGATTAGTAATTACATTAACAACTACTTTT
Organism: Doryteuthis pealeii; assembly: GCA_023376005.1. Classification (NCBI taxonomy): domain Eukaryota; kingdom Metazoa; phylum Mollusca; class Cephalopoda; order Myopsida; family Loliginidae; genus Doryteuthis; species Doryteuthis pealeii. The sequence goes on from CM042162.1 coordinate 88,224,393, forward strand.
CGTAGAAAAAAGAAAAAGTTTTGTTTTTGCAAAGTTCTAGCTGGCTTACATTCAACTAGATGACGTTAACTCACGACTAGACAGTTTCACTAAGTAATTCCATCCTACTTCATATAAGTGAATTACAGGATCTATTAGGAGATTTATCACTTTAGTCCAAATCTCTTAAGTCGCAGAAGAACAATCAGCCATTAAGAATACTTTACGTTCTCATCAGTCAAGTTTTAACTGGTTTCTTGAATTATTTACACATAAAATATATTCTATATCAGTATATTTAATTGAACAACGATCGAGATCTCGTACTTTCAGAGAGGTAGAAAAGGTATGCAGACGTTCTAAAAAGTCAAAATCCACTTTTCTCAGAGTTTAAAATATCTTTACACTTTTTTGCAAAATATAAGTTAAGAGTGAATTAACGATATATCAAAATATAAGACAAATCAAAGTATAAAATAAAAGCTAGTAAAAGTTGAAATTGCAGACAAAAAAAAAAAAAAAAAAAAAAAAAGAAAAAATTTCAACGACGGAGAACGAGAAAAGAAAAAGAGCAAGACATTGTCTTGCCTGTCGGGATCGAATCCACGTCCCCCACACGCGAAAACAAATGCGATTTAGGCACTGGACGGACGCGAGGTTCGACTGATGTGTCTTGATGTTTGGGTAATATGCCCATAAATAACCAAAGCGAGTATAGCGTGCGGTGACAAGCATTCGGCCTACGGGAGACGGCAGTCAGTAAAGAAAACATTTTGACGACGGATTTTCAGTTGCTGGTCAAAGACGAAGACTATTGACCAAAAGAAAATTTGGCTTGCGAGAAGACGGTGAACTCGCTTCTTTTTGCCCCCTCCCTCAGCAGGAACTTGTTGACTCAAATATCTATTCCCCCCCCCTCTATAAATAGATGAAAAGATTTATTTTTAACTTTAAAATCCCGAGCAACGCCGAGTAGCTATGTTAGTATATATAATTATGATATCAGCAGTGTTTAGATACAAGCGAGTATACAATTAAATCCGGATATTTAAACGTCTAAACATAAAATGGTTTATACAGTGTAACTATAAGTTACAAAAATAAAGTTATACTCAAGAAATCCACACCTCAACCAGAAATGTTCATAAACGTACAATTTGATCCGAATTTTAAGCAGGTTACAAAAAGCGTTAAAGAGCAGGGGGGGGGAAGAGATTTTTTTTTTAAATTAAAAGAAATTGATACAGTTTACAACTGACCGTTGTGGAGGTTCAGTTTAGAAATTTGATATGGACTTTTAAAGGGGGTTATTTCTTATACTTCCAACAAACAAAAAGAGAAACACTCTTAACTGATAAGTTATTTATTTTCCCCATTAAACTAACCCTATACCCGAACCCCACTTTTTTTCCAAGTACATCAATAAATAAATACTTTGTTCCCCTTTGTTTATGCCGGAGTTACAGGAAATGACCAAAACGGGTTTCGAGAAAAAAAAAAAAAAAAAAAAAATTTACAATCATCTGGTGATGAAAAAAAGTGTTCCGTTTTCATTCTGTAAGGGTCCAGGTTTTGTGAAGGGAAGAATCGGATCCGTTAGAATATGGATTTGTATGGAGTCCGGTAAATTATCAAACCTTGAAGAGCAAGTAAAACGTCTTATTTTTTTAATTCTTTTAGTTTAAGATACTCAGTTCAGCAATTCCGCTTATTAAGTTTCCAGGATCTTCGAGGCACTAGAAACAAAATATGAAATATGAATATTTGAGAAACGCATCATTTTAACACCGGCTAGAAAGCGAAGCGACATCCTGATTAATATTCAACTTGCGATATTTTAGAGGGTCTTGCCTTATCGAGCTTAAAAAAAAAAAAAAAAAAAAAAAAAAAAAAAATCGTTTAAAGCTTGAGGAGGTTCAAATTTAAACATTTTCAAAAAGCGGATATCAAGCTAGAGACTGGATACGGACTTTTGATAATAATGAAACTGGCTTCGAAAGAGGCTTTACTGTCACGGACGCTGAAAAGAGGGTCCCGTTTTCGTTCAGTGTGTGGAGGGGGTCAAAGTTTTGCCATGCGAAGTTGATCCTTTACATTGAGAGGTTTAAGGTTATTGAGATCACATATATACACAGTCATATAGATAATTAGATTTGTATAACTTTATACTAGTTTTATGTCATGTTTGGTTGGTTATATTTTACGGCCTATCAACCCTTGTTGGATTATTTTATGCTGAAGACGTTTTGTTCTATTCAATCTTGACGGATATTGTGCCGTTTAGCTTAATTTTTCTTAAACACATTTCTCGTAAACTCATTTATTCTATTTAATCAATAGATGGGACCCTCACAGGTACTACCACTCCTGGTCAGGATAGACATGGGATTTATAGCAATGAAATGGTACTCCACTCCGCAGAGCTCAGGAATTAGGCCTTAAGTAATAAGTGTAATTTAACGTCATGCCAGTACACTTTAACTTTGCATTTTCAGTTCAGTAATTTGCCTAGAAAAAAAGAGTTACTCCTTGTCTCAGATAGCGTAGCAATAATTTATACAAGAGATTGGTATTCGTAAAATTTTCTAGATAAATGTCCATTAAACCGACTACAAAGTTCAATAAAAGTCGATTGGTATTCAACCTCCAAATCCGTAGAGAGTCCTTCCTTGTCTCTTCAGGGAATAAACGATATCCATGGCGGTGATTGTCTTACGTTTTGCGTGTTCACAGTAAGAAACAGCATCACGAACAATAGTCTCCAAGAAAACTTTGATAACTCCTCGACATTCTTCATATATCAGACCCGAAATCCTTTTGACACCCCCACGGCGAGCCAATCGACGAATTGCCGGCTTGGTGATACCCTGAATGTTATCTCGCAATATTTTTCGGTGACGCTTAGCTCCTCCCTTTCCGAGTCCTTTAGATCCTTTACCGCGTCCGGCCATCGTTAGTCTTAGAGTTTAGCAAAATAGATTCTCTAATGAAAATCGAGTTCTGTCTATGATGGAAAATCAAGAATGGTTTTAGCACATAAATTAAAGCGTATATAAAGGTATCTAAGATTCAAGTGTGTAGATGAATTGACCAATGGAAGGAAACGTTTGCAATCACGTGATTTAGCGGCAAAAATCTATGTACCTACTTTGAATATTTTTCTTATTCACAACTGTTGAAGAAGTTTCAATGGTTTTGGTTAAGTCTATTTGTTTTGAGAGGATATAACCACTCTCTTCACCGGTTCTATTTAACCCATAGGGGCTACCCTAATAGGTACTACCCCTCCGGGTCATATTCCCCAGACTCCAGAACTGGAACTGCACTATAAGATACTTTAACGAGAGCATTTAAAGAACAATCGAATTTCAGCATTATTCGGACTATTGTCCTCATCTTCATTGTTATATGTACAACGTTTAGCCGATATGCCCTCCGGCCTTCTCTCAGGTATTTCTTATCGGACTCTGGAACCTACTTTTCGGACACGGGAACCTTCTTGTCATAATCGGGAAACTTGTTGTCGTAATCGGGAGCCATCACGGAACTTTGAACCTAAACCTTTATTCAGTCCACGGGGGTATCCTGTTCTCAAACCATAGCTGGGGTAGAAGGCATATCGGCCGAAACCTTGTGCAGATAACAATGAAGATGAGTACAATAGTCCGAATAACGCAGATAATAGTAATCATCAAGCCTCATCTCAAACATTCAGAGAAATAATCAAATTTCAGCATTAAATAACCCATAAGAAGTTAATATACCGTTAAACAAATAAAGCAAACCAAAACAGCTACTGCTATAAAACCAAAATCGACATTGTGAATGCCAGTCGAGCTACTAAATATTGACTGAAGAAGGTCTAGAGAAAAAAGCGGATCATATGACCTTTAGGCACCCCTTTTGCGATCTCGATTCGTGGGGACATTTTTCCATTTACACCGTCAAAATCCGGTTAATTGTTAACAGACAATTTTTAGATTTATTTTATTATAAAACTAACCCCTAACCCCTAACAATCAACTGGATTCTGACGGTGTGAATGAGAAAAGTGTTTTTGTGAGTCGAGATCACGGAAGGGGTGCCTAAAGGTCATATGGTAAAAAAAACGTAGATTTTCGGGACGTTTAATAGAGCAAATACATACATACATACATACACCCTTTTTTTATCAAATTCCCTGTCCTTTAATTTGAACCTGTGGAATACACTGACTGTACCTCTGCTAAGACTCTCCCCCAATGACCCTGAATAGTTATTGAAACAATATAATTATGTGCAAATTATTTGTATTAGATTGGAATACTTGAAACCATACAACTTGTGCATATTATTTGAATTAGATAGGAATACTTGATATTATATAACTGATTATAGACAAATAAAAAAAGAGCAATTAAAATGGAATAGAGCATTTAGATGGTTGGTTGGTTAGCTGGTTGGTTGGTTGGATTTTACGGCATGTTAACCCATCGGGTCATTTTATGCCGAAGACGTTTGTTTTATTCATTCTTGATGGGTACTTAATTTTTTTAAAACTCGTGTTTTTCTATTTAAACTATAGATGGGACCCTAACAGGTAATACCACTCTGAGTTAGAGTTGACCTGGAAGCACTGGTGATGAAGGGGTGTTCCACATTCCCTAGACATCCAGAACTGGAACCCCACCATCAAATAGAGTTTAACATCATACCTAGGACATTAGAATCTCAGTCACCGCCTTCTAGCGTGGGCCAATGGTTCCATTGGGGGGATCTTACGCCTCTGTAGAGGTGCAGTCGCGGTATTCTTCAATCCCAGTCAACAGGGAGGCGGTTGCAGTGGTGTAGCCAACAACCAAATAATGGGACATTATTTGTTGACAAGACTTTTGTACTTCATAACATTTCTGGAAAGGTTTTGTGTCCTCTTTATATAAGACTAGAAACAGCTACCCGGCGTCGTCTACGCCCTGTCGGCTGGGGCGTTAGAATGCACTGACTGCACCTCTGCAGAGGGGTAAGACTCCCCCAATGGGGCCACCTGTTGGCCGTGGGTGGCGACCCGTGATGCTTAAGGATAGAACCCAGGTGGATGAGCAGTCCATGACTTGCACTACTCCACTTTGGCCCTATCTTGGGCTAGACGGGCGGTCGGAGAGGCCCCCTCCGATCAATTGGCTGGTTCCGTCAAGCCCTAGCACCTATATGATTGCTCCAACCCTATTGCTCTTATCGCAAGCCCCAGACCCTTTTTTTTATCATAGAAGGCGGTGACTGAGGGTCTACATGACTGAGGGTCTACATGTCTTGGGAATGACGTTAAACTCTATCTGATGGTGAGGTTCCAGTTCTGGAGGTTTGGGGAATGTGGAGCACCCCTTTATCACCATTGCTCCCTGGTCCACTCTGACCCGGAGTGGTAGTACCTGTTAGGGTCCCATCTATGAGTTAAATAGAAAAACATGAGTTTATAAACAAAATTGTATTATGCATTAAGAATGAATTTATTTCACAACTTTGCTGGCATTAAATAACCCACCGAGGTTGATATGCCATAAAACAAAACAAACAAACCAAACAAACTGGCGTCGTCTGGGTAGATGTTTTTTATGTTAGTCTCGCTGGTCCATTATTACTGAATCATGATTTGGATCCTCGCAGGATGCCCCATTAAAATCCCTATGTAAAAAAAGACCTTGTGTTGATTCAGCCATGAATGCCTACTATTCAAAATATTAAATGCAAATAAAAAGTATAAACTGTTATCATTTAAATTTTACTTTTTTAATTATCTTCACTAATATAAATCAAATCTCTATTATTTTTGCTTAAAAACCAAGCCCTGGTGATATTTAATGTTTATATATATATTTACTTTGTGGTTAATTGTTGTATTTTAGAAGTTTCTCCCCAGACATACAGATACACACACATGTCCTTTATATATGTATAGATAAGAGGTACCACATCTTGTGAAAAGTTTCACCATCGACCATTGATTGTGAGGAGTTTGCAAGGTAAACTACAACTTAAGAATGGAATACTGATAACTAAGCGGTTAATGACATGCAATACTTCAATTTTGCCCTTACCTAAGCTAGACGGGCGATTAATCAACTGGTTACGTCAAGCCATAGCACATTTATGATTCTCTTAAACTTATTGCTTTTTGAAGACAGTCGGTGATCCTACATTCAACCGAGGTAAGAGGGAAAATAGACCAAATTTTGTTTTGTTTCTTTTTTTTTGGTGGGGGGACTTTCTATTTTTTTCTTCCACTTCTGGTGGCGGATTTTATGAGTGGTCAGTTGCAGTGGTGCAGCCAACAACGTAATAAAATCTGTTGCCAGGACAACGTTCATATGTTACATATTATGTGGTGTCATGGGTTGCTGACAAGTCCCTCTATTTATTCTGAAATAGGTTTATTGGAATTGAAAGCCTAGGCGGGTAGATTTTCGTTGGATGACCCCAACTGACCCCGAGAGAGGCGTGAATCTCGCCCGCCATGTGAAAAACGTAACTGAGATTAACGGAGAGTAGACGCACCACTGCGAGGTTGATTCTCCCACGCGGCGAATAAGAATGGGTTAGAGGAATAAATATTGATCAAGGAAAGATTATTGTGAGTTGATTAATTGCATGACTAAAGCCTAGCTCTTAAAAGAAGCCCTTAGAAGAAGCAATTAGAATACCAGACAACATGAGGAGCAGTGAAGAAGAAAAGGAAACAGTCAAACAAGATAGCAGAAAGAAATGGAGCAACAAGTAAGTCTCTACTCTGTGTCTGTCTGTCTGTCTGTATGTCTCTCTGTCTCTGTCTGTCTCTGTCTGTCTGTCTGTCTGTCTGTCTGTCTGTCTATCACCCAAGTTTCCTCTTTCATGTATATACCCGATGTTTTATGTACGATGTTATAAAGGGTATACACCACATAGACTTTTTCTTTTTCATAACACTTGGAAAAAATAGTTGTGTCATATCTATGTCATATAAGTAGGTTTGGTTTGGTTTGGTTTGTATTGTTTTACGGCATATCAACCTCAATGGGTCATTTAATGCCGATAAAGTTTTGAAATAAATTCTTAATGGATACAATTTTTTTAAATAAATACATTTTTCTATTTAACCCATAGATGGGACCCTAACAGGTACTACCACTCCGGGTCAGAGTGGACCTTGAAGCAATGTTGATAAAGGGGTGTTCCACGTTTCCCAAATTGTAAAGAACTGGAACCTCACCATCAGATAGACTTTAACGTCATTCTCAGGACATGTAGACCCTCAGCTACCGCCTTCTGACACATATATGATAAAAAGGGTTGGGGCTTGCCATAAGGACAATAGGGTTGGGAAAATCATATAGGTGCTAGGGCTTGACGTGACCAGCGTATTGAATGAAGGGGGCCTCTCCGACCGACCGCCTAGTCTAAGTAAGGGTCTAAGTATAGTGTTGCAGGGCATAGACTGCTCATCCACCAAGACCCCGTCCTTAAGCATCACGGGTCGCCACCCTCAGCCAACAGGTGGCTCCATTTGGGGGGGTACTATCCCTCTAAAGAGGTGCAGTCGGTGCATTCTAACGCCCCAGCCGACAGGGTGGAAATAGGTAGGGCCAGTCTGGTAGTACATCCTGCGACAACGATCAGCATCCTCTATTGATTGTGATGTGTTTGTAATCTAAACCTACAACTAAAGTCCAGTATGTCTACACATAGACTTTACGGATAATGGATATTATTGCTGAAAGCAATTTACGTTGTTTTTAGTTTCCCGTATTTGGTTTCCATATTACAGCCAATTACGAAGAGTGCTAGAAAATAGCCATGTGTGTTTTGTTGAAAGGTTTTCATTTGATTAAAAGAAAGGAGTAGTTAAAAATAAGGTGATCGTTTTGCCTCCGTTTTTCTTCCTCTTGGTTAAAAGATATCAAATAGAAGATAGGATATATTAGATGATGGACAGGACACAGCAGAACTGATTCTGAATAAAAGAAATACTTCCCAGTCAATCGGCGAGAAAAATGAAAATAGATAGCACTAGGTTGGTTAGTGTTATAGGTGATGCACCCTATAAGACTAATGGGATGCGCTGACGGGTTACTATAAGTAACAGGGACAATTGTGGCTTGAGAGTAAGCCAATGCGAGTCAGCTCACAATTCTATTTGTCGGACGTAATTCCCACTTCTCTGTATTGTATTTGTCTACTTTTTGTTAATACATTTTCCTACATTTGTTACCCGTCGTTTTGTTCTTATTTGACCCCTTAAAACCTCACAACAAACTGGCGAGGAGGATGAGATGTAACTTACGCAGGTTTATCGTTCACAGCAGTTAGCTGATTGGATTTTACGGCATGTCAACCCATGTTGGGTTATTTTCTGCTGAAGTCGTTTTGTTTCATTAATTCTTGATAAGTATTCAACCTTCTTTTAAATTTAATCTCTATTTTTTTTAAACGATTTTTAAAAAAATAATTTTCTTTAAGCCATAGACAGGACCCTAACAGGTACTACCACTCCGGTTCAGTGTGAACCTGCGAGAAATGGTAATAAGGGGGTATTTTACATTCCCCAAAACATCAAAATTTGGATCCTCGCCATTTAGATGCAGTTTAAAGGCGTGCTCTGAGCAGATATCATTAGGTAACTTTGATCTTCAATTCAACCAATATTTTTTCATGTTCTTAAATCTATTCGGCAATAGAATACACCGACTGCAGAAGGGTATGATCCTACCAATAGGGTCATCTGTTGGCCGTGAGTTGCAACCTCTGATGCTTAAGGACAAAATTCTGGTGTCTGGGCAGTCCATGGCATGCAACACACCACTTTGGCCTTTACTTAGGCTAGACGGGCGATTTGAGAGGCCCCCTTCAATCAGTCGGTTGATTATGTCAAGCCTAGCACATATATGATTTTCCAAAACTTATTGTCTTTATGACAAACTATCCAACCCTTTTTTATCATATATGTGACAGGAGGCGGTGTCTGAGTGTCTCACTGTCCTTGGTGTGCCATTAAATGGCATCTAATTGTAAGGTTACAATTCTGAGGCGTATGGTCTACCCCTTTATCACCCTTACTCCCAGGTCCACCCTGATCCGTTGTTGTTATACCTGTTAAGGTCACATCTATGAGTTAAATAGATAAAGAATGAGTTTAAAAACGAGTTTAAAACATTGAATATCCAGCAAGAATGAATCAAACTAAATATTTTCAACATAAAATAACCCCAAAACGGTTGACATGTCGTGAAATCAAACCAGCGAATCTTTTCATTGTAGTAGAAAAATGAGTTTAAAAAATTGTTTAAAAAAATTAGTTTAGATAAAAAAAAATTAGTTTAGATAAAAAAAAAATTAAATGAATAGTACAAAACGTATTCGGTATAAAATTATCCAACAAGGATTGACATGCCGTAAAATCCAACCAACTAACTTTTTATATTTTCAAAGTCTTATTTCGATCCTTGTATAAAATATAACATTTGTAATGCTCTAGCCCTCTTCCATAACCAGTGACCCTTATGCCCGGTTATGTGACTGACAGCAAAAAGTCATTCAGATGAACTCTCGTTGTAATTGCTAGAGGCGGTCAGACACGTGACTCGGGGATTTTAAAAAGAGGCAATTACTGGGAAAGCGACAAGTCATGACCTAAATTTCGGGGTTAACTTAACCTCCTCCGTCCCAACTGGGAATGGGGATGTTATTCATAAAAGAATAAATATTTCCTTAATCTTTCTGTTCAGGAGACCGGTCAATAAACAAAATAAGACAAAAAAAACATCTACTAACATCAGTAATAAACAAGAGTGTCATTTCTTTTGTAAGCAAGTGTCTGTCTTTCCCTTCCGGATATAGACAACCTTGTCATCTTTTCATTTCGTCTTTGTCTATTCATCTCTTCGGCTTTCAATACGCCCACGATTCAATACTTTTAAAAACACTTTTTATAATAGAAATCATTGGTTTGCATACAATTATATATACTTTAAAGTATAAATATCTACGAGAAATAATTGCCACACGGTTATATAGTGACAAGTAGAAGGTGCGTGGTATAGGAAATTGACTCGCCGATCCGAGTTCAAATCCGGGACGATGCTGTTTGAATTTCACACCGTGCTAATACCCTTGGGAAAGGGATACATAAATCTCTCCCCCAGCTATGGATGAATAGAACAAACTGGGCTCTGTAACCTTGGCTAGGTAACCAGTCTAGGAGATGGAAACCTCTCAATTCCAATCTATTAAACTCTAACTATGAAATTGACCCTGTGTCACATCCTGCTGGTAGGGAGTGGTCGGAATATATATATTATTTTCACTGTATGTCCGATATTTGTGACCTCGTGTCATATTCTATACATGATGAACAGGTTTAAAAAGAGCATACTATCGGGGTTTCATATTGAGCAAGATAGTCTCGCCGATCCATTTCGACTGAATAATGAATTTGATCAATCCTTGATTCCCCAGTTTGTATTAGGAATAAGGGCGTCCAATCATAGTGTAATTGTTAGCAAGCTAGTCTTGCAAATGCATTACTACTGAATAGCGAGGTCGATCCTCAGTGGATGCATTGTATTTGCGACTTTCTTTTACATGGCGTTTTTTTTCTATTCCGTTTTTTTTTCTTTTGAGACGGGCTATATTTGAAATATTACTTCTAATAAAAGGTACAAATTCGTCTGAAAGGTTGTGGTTTTTTAGATACCAAAAATTATGCTTTTTTTTCTTACAATTAGTACTGAATTAAAAGGGACTGTTAGAATGTTGAATTGGCATATATAAAACGTGAGGCAACTTTTTTTCAAATTAGCTAATGCTAAACATGAATATTTGGTTCTTAGTCTCCATATTCATATACATAACTAAGAAAAAAAGTCCTTACAATTAAAAACTAAGCATTTTAGAAAATTAAAATTTTTCGAATTACATTTTTTTATTTTCTTTTAAAATTTTTTGATTCAGATATTTTGTTCTTCCTAAAATTGCTTTTTAAAAAGTACAAAATTACAATAATTTTTGAAAAAACATTACATTTAAATTTCACCTATGGAATCTTTGTGATATCTAAATATGCTAGCTATAATAATATACTTGTCAGAATAGGCTTACCACCAAGATTGATCGAAAGGTACAGGCAGGGTAAGTATTTTTCTCAGCCCGTTTACCACGGGTAAGATGTATTGGGTTGAATAGGTGTTCACCAGGGTTAATGGCAGAGTATGGCCCCAATAAAGTGGAAGGTCAGAGATTATACAAATTACTTTTTGTACCTGCAGTGTTTCACAAATCGATTGATTTTTAATTGAATTATATCACTTACTCAATAATAGTCAAACACTATATTTTATACCGTTTAATGATTATACGGGATTTTAAAGCTGAATTACTTCTCCTTTGAGTTGTTAGTTATAATTTTCCCTGAATAACGGGTAGCAAGACAAGGCTTGCAGACCCATTACTACTGAATAGGGGGTTTGATCCTCGATGTATGCCCCATACACTCAACCTTGTTAAATATTTATCCAAAATGTGTGACGAAATTGAAAGGCAGACCTATGAACAAGCAGATTCCCAGCTCAACAAACAAAGCAAGTCAGGATATGTTTGGCCTGTTCGAAGGGGAAGAGTGTGGCGAGTGGCTACGGATATTCAAACTTGCTACCTCCTCGTAGCTGAAATGCTGTTGGCAGAAACCCGGATGAGGTATATCGGAATTTGCATAAGCGCAACCGAACAAGCAGAAATAAGACGGACTGTCGCTGACACAGGGAGTGAGGAAGAAAGCAAGTGTTTGGACGGCAAGTGAAATCTGACGACTGCTATTTGGGGTGCCAGGAAGTGAGAGTAACGTGCTCAGTTAGAAGAGACTGTGCTGATGGCGAAAGGAATTACATTTCGTTTGCTAGAGAGACTTGCAAAAGATTAATATTATCTTAAGCTTTTAGACCATCCAAAAGAAAATGTTCGCCACGAGTATATACTCGTGGCACACATGTTGGATAAATACTTAATTTAATCAATAATTTTGTCAGCTCAACGTTTATATCTGAATAAATTTTCCTCTTTTTAGGCTAAGGCATCAAGATCTCATATATATCAGCTTCGTATATGAAAATCCTTCCCGGCCACAAGCATTTCATGACAGACGAATGGGCGGATATAGTTTATTCAGTTTAAGACTCAACGACGAATCCTTTAGATTGACCCCTGTTGCATAGTTACCTACTTCGAAAGAATATTTTTTATTCTTATTTTTTAAATGCATTTTTACAAATAATGTTTGAGAAAATACGAATAGCGCAAGACGATGCCTTTTATAACTATAATTATCACAGTATATAAAACTACATTTAGTACTATCGAGATACTTTCATATTCTAAGGTGCGACACGATCCCCCCCCAAAAAAAAAACTTTATTTAGCTTGCGATAGTCACGGTTTTTAGAATCCTGAAAAGTCGTCCAGAGTTTTGCTAGATTCCGGATTTCTCGTAGCAAGTGAATACCTCACAAATTTCTCATTCGGGGTCTTGATGAAAATGGCGTCCAACCTAGTGCTAGCAATCAATATATTTGGTTCAAAGAAACAAGTCCATATTTTTCGGGTCTTTTTTCTAAAACTCATTTGTACATACGACAAATTTAGATTCAGATCTTAATTCCTACTTGGAGAAGTTTATCAGTTTAATTTATTTCCTTTTTCGACCCTAAAAGTAACAAATAAACTAATAACTAGATATTACCTTATGTGTAGATGGAATATTTCTCATATTAATTTAATGATGTTTATTTCATGAATAGTATCTTTCAAAAATGGTTTGAGTTATACTGTTTAAAAATTAATATATTGTATTCTAAAATGAAAGTATTAATAATAATAAAAAAAGTTGAGTTATTATTAATCGTTAATTTTTTTCGTTTATTATTGCTATTTAATTCGCTGTAAAAATAATTCAATCAATAAAGACACATACAAATCCCATATTTAGAAAGATTATTCTATTTTCCTTCTAACCACATATATATTTCTAAGATTGGACCGGGAATACGCAAGAAATTCCGAACTGAAACGATTAGGAACGAATTTCTCTACTTCAAATTTTCAGCAAAGGCGCTTTTTTTTTATATTAGCAGCTGCTGCCATGCCACGATTATCGCACATTGTTTGATTTTTGTTTATTTAATTAATTATATCCCTTAATCAGTAAAAATCCATAACCAAATTTGGTGAGTTTCTTAGTTATAAAATATAAAGGTGTATGCTAGATTTCAAATCTGAATAATATCTCTTTTCTGAGTTATAAGTCGACACCTACACACCAAACTTTCTTTTATATCTATCTCTCTCTCTCTCTCTCTGTCTCTCTCTCTCTCTCTATATATATATATATATATATATCTTATTATAATGGAGATTGTGTGTTTTTCTGTCTGTAACCGAAACTATATTCCTACTCAAGTCACAATTCTCTTAGTTATTGACATCACATTCTCCATGATTTTATTTTTATCTAAACCTCAATTATTATTAAAATTGTCTAACATTATTAATACTGTTAACTATGTCTACATACAGACAACATGCAATTATATTTATATATACAACAAAATAGCGGTTTACAGTGTGAACGGGACGGCTAATTTGCATATTAATATTAAAAAATCGAATTTAATAAATATGTGCTTAGTATTATTGATTTATAACTGTTTGGTTTTATTTTAATGAATATAAGCAAAAATCTCTTCAATGAATCTTAAGTGAAATCCATTAACAAGATAAAATAACTGTCATTTTATTCTTTATTTCCTATTTCAACTAAATACTTAAATTAGAATAAATAACAATGAAGAGTAAGTTTCAGTTGTTCCATTTTTTATTATACTCCCCCTGTTTCAAATCTTTTACTATACTCCCTCTGTTTCAAATCTTTTTATCTGTATTCTTATTTAGTTTCATTAGCCTTTCTAATTTAATACAATATTTTATTACATTAAATCTTAAATACTTGCACCCGGAGGGTGCATATATTTGCTAGTATATATATATATATATATATATATATATATATATATATATATATATATATATGTGTGTGTGTGTGTGTGTGTGTGTGTGTGTGTGTGTGTGTGCGTGTATTAAAGGACTTAAAAGAGGAATAGATATTTACGATCAAAATAAACGTCGAATTAATCCCAAAATTCATTGTAAACAAAACCATGCTCTAGTTTCAGGATATTTTGTTCATTTCTTTTTATTCTTTTAAATTTCTCGAAGATTAAATTTAGTTCAAAGAAGACATATTGGTATTAGATCGACTGATATAAAGAAACGATAGAATAATCTTGGCATAAACATGTGATATGTTTACGCCCGAATTAAGTTGTATACTTTCAAAGATCAAATGCTTTACTATTCCAAACATGAGTGGGGTTTACCGAAAAAATAATATACATATATATAGATATACATATGTATCTAATATATATATATGTGCGTGTGTGTGAGTGTATATATATATGAATATATACACATACGTATATATATATACATATATATCTAGTTACATACATATATATATACATGTATATATATACATGCATATATATAAATATATATTTACATACATATATACATATATGTACAATTACATATAATTATACATATATCATACATATATTTATTTATATATACATATATATTTATATATGCATATATATATGCATATATGTATACTTATATGCGCGCAGGTATATACATATACATATATATATATACATATATATAAACATATATATATATATATATACAAACATACATATATACACATGTATATATATATATATGTATATATATATATAGAGAGAGAGAGAGAGAGAAATAATATATATATATACATATATACATATCTAAATACATATCTATATACATATATATATAAATACACACACACACACTCAGACACACAAACAAACAACACACACACACACACACACACACACACACACACACATATATATATATATATATATATATATATATATATATATATATATATATCGGAAAAATTTTATTTGCAACAACAAACATCTTATTTTTTGTTGTTTCTTTTTCGTCTTGTTTGTCTAAGAAGACGGTACTCAGTGATGAAAAATAATTTCAAAATAATTCTTCTTCTTTCCTTTCTTTCTTCTTTTTTTTTTTTTTTTTTTCTTCTTCTATTTTATATCTAATGCGATAACATTCCTCTCTGCATGTTTATTGTATATCCGTAAACATTGGATTAGAGCTTATGCTGATATTCATTCGTAATCCAAACACCGCCAATGGACAAAGGATTATGCTACGTTAATCAATATTCTCCAATATCATTTGGAATCCCTGTTATAGACACTAGCTGATGTACCCGTCTACATCGGTTGGATGATTATGGTTAAGACACGCCTAAAGAACTTGTTCCTTCTAGATCACCAAAGTTAAGCTGCAATGAGCCACTCCAGGATTCACGTTCATCATAACAGGTGATGGAGCCGACTCCGCATCTATTTTCTTAGTTCTTAAATTCTGGAACACGGGGACTTAGATTGTTTGGTATACATCTTTATTTGATGACCACTTCCGCCCTGTCACCTGGCACTGTAGAATACACCTCTGCAAAGGGGTGAAATTTCTGCAGTGGGACTGCCTGTTGGTTATGGATGGCGACCCGTGATTCTTAAGGACGGAATCCTGGTGAATGAGTAGTACATGTCATGAAACACTCCAAATTTGCCCTTACTTAGGCTAGGCGTTTTTTTTCAAATGTGTTTAACGAAAAGTGAGATAAAAAAATAATTTTCAATACCTACCAAGAATGAATAAAACAAAATGTCTTCGGCATAAAATAACTCAACCAGCGTTGAAATGCCGTAAAATTAAACTAAATCAAACAAAAATGCTCAGAAAGTAGTCAAACAAAAAAGTCAGAAACAACAAGGAAAATAGGTTCTTCCCACCCCTAGAGATCCAGAATTGAAACCTCACCACCAGATGCAGTTTAATTTCATACCTAGGATATATACAAACCGTTAGATAAAGAAAGTGAGGAGTTCAGTGTATGACATCGGTGGTGGCTGATGTGTGTCATATGCATCGAGAAAGGGTGTATTGAAGTTATTTCCTCAGAAAGTTACGCTACAGAATGGGGATATTCTAAGTAACAAGAAAGTAGAATATAAATCACTCCCCAAACCAAACAACGGCAATTCACAGAGACGGAAAGAAAAAGAAAATCCCCTTGCCACGTACCTAAAGTAGGTAGCATTAGTATTCCAACAGATTGCCGGTGTTGCGACCTTGGTTCGGAATTCGGTAAAATGGTCTAGTAGTCTAGGACCAAGGAAGTCATATAAGAACGACCGACCTGTTGTAGGTTGGGCGGTAATCAAACCAGAGTGATCATTTGACCTTTAGGCACCCCTTTTGCTTTACTGATTCATAAGTACATTTTTTCATTTACACTGTCAACATCCGGTTGTTTGTTAACAGACGATTTTTAGATTTTTTTTAAATTATAAAACTAACCCCTAACTCTAACCCTAACCTCTAACCCTAACCCCTAACAAACAACCGGATGTTGACGGTGTAAATGAAAAAATGTACTTATGAATCAGCAAAGCAAAAGGGGTGCCTAATGGTCATATGGTCCAAAGGGGCCGGATTAGCTCAGTCGGTAGAGCGTTCGGCTAGAAACCACAAGGTTCCTAGTTCGATACCGGTCCTCGCCCACTCAGCGTATGAGTAGCACAGGGAGCTGTGAGGTAAAGTAAGGAGTTGATGGTAGGTGTGGCGCTCCACCTCGGATGCTATAAAAACAATCTCCCTGGTCTAGCGCTATTGAAAAGGGGATAGACTCCCTCGCTGACTGGCTGATACCAACTTTAGGCCGCCCCGTCGACTTTACTTTTTATTATAGGACTAAGTGTGACATGTGACATATGTCGTCGACACGTAACCTATTATGCAAATAGACATGTAATAAAGATGACCAATCACAACGCAGACGCTTCCCTATTCTCACTCGTCCTGTCCGAAGCCACCGGAAGTAAGCACCCATACTTTTTCTGATAGTATAAAAAGTGAGAGGAGAGCTACTTTTCATTCGTTCTTTTTCTTTTCTAGCAAATTCTGGACAATTGACAATTCTGGTACTAGCGAGAGCGGGTTGGTGTCACCCTTACCTCTCCTCTTTGTTTAAAAGCTCAATGAAACCTAAATACTGCGTTGCGTTGGTGTTGGGGTGTGTCAATTTTCAAGAAAGAAGTCGGCTCCCATCAGGGAAGACAGTCAACAACGATGAAACCTACACATATTAGAGAAGTAATTCCAAGAGGAAAACACAACTACCATGAAATAACGAAATACAAATAAGAACCTGACACCAAATAATTATTAGTATTAGATAGGACTACTTGAAACCACACACAAATGTGAATATAAAGGTACAACGAATGCAATAGGCATAGTATTATAATAACCCTGGAAGGGTTCATATGCCATTAAAATTAATCAGAGAATCTGTAACTGTATGTACTGCCTCTTTACAGTTGCTAAAACCTAATAAAAAGTTTTATTAACTCTTTGCCTTTTAAATTTTCCCCACATATGTACCAAATTTTCTTGGAATTTTTTTACCTGTGTGATAGGATTTTTGAAAGTTCACTATGTATTGTCAAAGTGTTTTATCATAAAAACACATTCATTAATTGCACAAATGTGTTTAAAAAAGTATTTTCAAAGAAATAATTATATTCAACTGTCGGACACTTGTAGTTTAGTCAACATGAATATTGAAATGATAGTAAGTTTTACTAAAACGTTAAAACACTAAGTTCTACTGACACAGTAAAAATGTAAATATAAACATACAATGATTGTATTTCTCTGAAGGTTTGAGATGAGGCTTGATGATTCGTATTATCTACGTTATTCAGACTATTGTCCTCATCTTCATTGTTATCTGTACAACGTTTCTGCCGATGTGCTATCCGACAAGAAGATTCTCAATTAAGACAAAAAGGTTCCTGAGTTCGAAAAGAAGGTTCCCGAGTCCGAAAAGAAGGTTCCCGAGTCCGAGAAAGTTCCCGAATCCGACGAGAAATACCTGAAGAAGGCCGGAGGGCACACTGGCCGAAACGTTGTACAGATAACAATGAAGATAAGGATAATAGTCTGAATAACGCAGATAGTACAATTATTGGTTGGTTGGTTGGATTTGCGGCATGGCAACCTTTGTTGGGTTGTTTTATGCCGAAGACATTTGGTTTTATTAGTTCTTGATGGGTATTCAAACACATTTCTAAACGTATTTTTTTATAGATTTAACACATACTTATGACCCCATTAGGTACTACCACTCCTGAACAGAAAGTTCAGTTGAAACTAATGGCAATAAAAGGGGTACTGCAAACTCCTCAGAACTTCAGAATTGGAACTTCATCACTAGTGCAGTTTAACGTCATACCCAGGACATGAAGACCCTCAGACACAGCTTTCTAGCACGTATATGATAAAAAGGGTTGGGGGTGCCATAAAAGCAATAGAGTCGGAACAATCACGTAGGTGCTAGATCTTGACGTGACCAATCGACTGATCGGAGAGAGCATCTCTGACCACCCGTCTAACCTAGTGTAGTATTGCATGTCATGGACTGCTCTGGCAACAGGATTCCATCCATAAGCATCACAGGTCGCTACACACGGCCAACATGGCGTATTTTACCCCTCTGCAGAGGTGAGGTCAGTGTATTTAACAGACCCACCGACTGATCGGTAAATGTACAATGCGTAGTTGGTTGGTTGGTTGGTTGGTTGGTTGGTTGGATTTTACGGCATGTCAACCTTGTTGGGTTATTTTATGCCAAAGACATTTTGTTTTATCCATTTTTGTTGGGTATTCAATGTTTTTTTTTTTTTGTAAACTTATTTTTTTATCTATTTAACCATATATGGAACCCTAACAGGTACTACCGCTGATGGTCAGATTGTACCTGGGAGCACTGGCAATAATGAAGTACTCCACACTTAGGAAAGCTCAAAATTGGAACTTTACCTTAACCTCTTGTAATAATATAACCCTGAACGCGTTTATATGCCGTTAATATCAAGTTATCATATCTTTAAACGAAAAAAAAAGTCAATTCTTAATTAGCAGTAAACAAACAACCAAGAACAACAATAACAACAATAAAAAGGAGAATATTTTTCTTTTTGCTGTACTTAACTGGGTGCATTTTCTTGTAAACATCTTCGAATGATAGGAAAACACTTAACGAATAGTAACAAACGTTGTTTCGTACTAATTTGCTCGCTGTTGTAGCCGCCGGCAGGAAATGCTTCAGCATCGGCGAAAGGTGTGTAGTTTGAAGAGGCGCTGAAATAATATACAGCTGACTGTTATTCAGTTTACAAGTCATTTCTACGTGCGCTTGTTATTCGGAGAGAGATAGATAGATAGAGAGAGAGAGAGAGAGAGAGAGAGAGAGAGAGAGAGAGTCACAGAGAGACGGAAAGTGAGTGAGTGAAAGAAAGAGAGAGCGAGAGAGAGAGAGAGAAGAGAGGATGAGAGAGTGAGCAAGAGTAAAATTAAGTCAGAGAGAGAGAGAGATGAGAGAGAGAGAGAGAGAGAAGTCACAGAGAGACGGAAAGTGAGTGAGTGATAGAGAGAGAGAGAGAGAAGACAGAGAGAGACAGAGGGAGAGAGAGAGAAAGAGAAGGTGAGAGAGTGAGCAAGAGTAAAATTGAGTCAGAGAGAGAGAGAGAGAGAGATAGAGTAAGAGAGAGTATGTCACAGAGAGACGGAAAGTGAGTGAGTGAGAGAAAGAGAGAGAGAGAGTCACAGAGAGACGGAAAGTGAGTGAGAGAAAGAGAGAACGAGAGAGAGAGAGAGAGAGAGAGAGAGAGAGAGAAAGAGAGGATGAGAGAGTGAGCAAGAGTAAAATAGAGTCAGAGAGAGAGAGAGATAGTAAGAGAGAGTTTGTCACAGAGAGATGGAAAGTGAGTGAGCATGTGAGAGAGAGAGAGAGAGAGAAAGTGAAGGAGAAGGAGAAGGAGAGGAAGAGAAGGAGAGACGAAGAGAGAGTGAGAGAGTCGGGGGAGTGACTGATCGAGCAAGAGTGAAATTGAGTCAGAAAGAGAGAGAGAGAGAGTGAGAGAAAGAGACAGACAGACAGATAGACAGACAGACAGAATAAGTGAGTAAAAGAGAGTGAGTCACAGAGAGACGGAAATTGGAGAATGAGAGAAGAGAGAGAGAGAGAGGAGAGAGAGAGAGAGAGAGAAGGAGTGAGAGAGAAAGAGAGAGTGAGATAGAGTGAGTGAGTCAGCGAGCGACAGAGAAAGAATGAGTGAGAGAGAGAGAAAAGAGAGAGAGAGAGAGAGAGAGACACACACAGAGAAGAGAGTGCTTGTTCTTAAGTGCGTTTTCTTCTTCTGGGGGGTGGGGGGTGGGGGTTGTAAGAATCAATTATCTTCCGTCACGATTGATTATTATTTCGAAAGCTGATTGCTCGAACCGTATCTGTTATTGTTTACCACAGGGCCCCACTCCGATTCGCCGTTTCAAGCTGAAATTGAACAGAGTTATTCGTGCAAAGATAACTTGAAGCCGTTGTTGGATTATGGAAAGAAAAAGATACCGATACCGCTCTTCCCAACAAGTCACTGATACTTCATTTTGTTTAGCTTCTTGACTACAAGCACGGATTATGTTTTTCTTTCCCACGGAAGAAGTGAGTGAGTGAGATGGTTTCGATTGGGTGAAGGTGTTCTTGGTTGGTTGATTGGATTTTACGGCATTTATTTTACGGGTTATTTTACGCCATCGATGATTAGTATTATCTGCGTTATTCGGACTATTGTCCTCATCTTCATTGTTATTTCTACAACGTTTCGGTTGATGTACCCTCCAGCCTTCTTTAGGTATTTCTTGTCAGACTCGGGAACCTTCTTTTCGGATTCAGGAACCTTCTTGTTGGCTCCCGATTACGAGAAAAATGTTCCCGAGTCCGAAAAGAAGGTTCCTGTGTCCGAGAAAGTTCCCGAGTCCGACAAGTAATAACTGAATAAGGCCGGAGGGCATATCGGCCGAAAAGTTGTACAAATAACAATGAAGACGAGGACAATAGTCCGAATAACGCAGATAATACTAATACATTTATAGTCATTTTTTAATCTTTTCAACCTATAGACACTAACACGTATAACTATTTTTCGTCTGTGGACTCGAAAGTAATTTCAATGAACTCGACACTCCCAAGAGCTTCAGAATTGGAACTTACCACTAGATGCAGTTTAAAGACATACCCAGACACTCATCCACTGCCTTCAAGCACATACATGATAAAATATGTTGGGGGTTGCCATCGTTATCTTCGTTCGCTGATTGGTTGGTTGATTAGATTTTGTGGCATGTCATCCCATTAAGTCATTTTCCGCCGAAGACGTTCTTGTTTTATTAATTCTTGATGCGTACTCAAATTGTTTTAAGCACATTTTTCTATTTATAACATAGATGGGACCCTAACAGATACTACCACACCCTGTCAGACCTTCAGGATTGTGTTACGTTTGCCTATCGTTTTCAAACGTTTACACGCTGTTCCATCAGAGACCAAAGAAAAGTGAAAGGTACATATACAAGAATTGGCAAATAACAATAAAACATAATATATGATTTTCAAGACATGGGTTTATTCAGGAAGTCGAGAGTTGGGAGGAGAGAAAAAGGTGGAAACTTCATAAGCCTGTATGTTTTAATATTATCTGACGTCACAGAGTTTCGAGAATGTTCTGGGGTGTTCCTTTTAACTTTCGAGTTTCGTTCTATAATCAATTTCGAGTTACTCGTAATACGTAACAACTGAAAGCTCACCATCAGATAGAGTTTAAGATCATACCCAGGACAATGAGACCATCAGCCACGGCCATCTATCACATATATGAGAAAAAGTGTTGGAGCTTGTCATAAGAGCAATAGGGCTGCTATGATCCTATAGCTGCTAAGGATTTAGGCTTGACGTGACCATCGATTGGGTCACTTTATGCCTAAGACGTTTTTGTTTGAATCATACTTGCATCACTTTTCTCAACAAGTCACTGATACTTACATTGAGTTTTAGTCTCAAATATCATAATTATTCAGACCAAGTTGTTGTATACCCTTTCTTTACTTCTATTATTCTTCTGCTCATCTTTGGTATCTTACCTTCTTCTTCTAACGTCTCTGTTATTCCTGGTTGGTCGTCCTTGATTTCTTTCTTCTTCTGGGTCAGTCTTGTTGCCAAGACATTCATCACCCACAAAACCATATTATTTATTTAAACCTTTATTTACTTAACTAAACATATTTCTCTAACTAAACACAACCTGCATGTGCAAGTGAGATCCAGCTGAAGAAGATACATCTTATCTGCCTGACATCCAAGCTGAAACTGAGAGCCAACCAGGTCCCATGTGACTTCACGTATTTCGCGGGCTTTCCATGGAAAGTCCCGCCCGTGATATGAAAAGGGGCCATCCCTTCAGAAATACAGGGGGTTGACAATAATCTTATGCATAGATTATGTAACAAAGCCTCATCTCAAATACGTACATACAGATACTCACCATATTTAGCTTCTTGCCTACCAACATGGAGTATGTTTATCTTTCTCACAAGAGAAGGGAATGAGAGATAGTTTCGGCTGGATGAAGGTTTTCATTGGTTGATTTGGTTGGTTGGTTGGTTGGTTGGTTGGCTGGATTTTATGGCATGTCAACCCTTGTTGGGTCATTTTATGTCGAAGACGTTTTATTTTATTCATTCTTGTTGGGTATTCAATTTTTTAAAACTCATTTTTAAACCCATTTTTATACTAATTTTTTAATCCATTTAACCCATAGATGGTAGCGTAACAGGTGCAATCAATCCTGATCAGAATAAACTTAAAAGTGATAGCAATGAAAGGGTACTTTCCATTGACATCCAGAAGTGGAACCTCACGACTAGATGCAGTTTAACCTCATATCCAGGACACTAAAACTTTCAGCTATCGCCTTCTAGCAGATATATGATAAAAAGGGTTTAGTCTTGGTATAAGGACAATAGGATTGGGAAAATCATATAGGTGCTAGGTCGTGACCAGCTTATTGATCGGAGGTGGCCTCTCTGGATTCCCGTCGAGCCCAAGTAAGGGCCAAAGTATAATGTTGCATGTCATAGACTTCTCATCCAGCCATAAGCATCACGAGTCACCACCCACGGCCAGCTGGTGGTTCCATCGGGACTCTTGCCCCTCTGCAGAGGTGCAGTCGGTATATTCTAAAGTCCCAGCCGACTTATTTAGTTAGGATATACGGCATGTCAACCCTTGGGATATTTTAAGTCGATGACGTTTTTTGTTTTATTTCTCCTTGTTGGGTATTCAATTTTTTAAACAATTTTTTATATTCATTTTTGTATCTATTTAAGCCATAGATGGGTCTCCTCCAGGTACTACCACTCCAAGTCAAAGAAAACCTTGGATTAATGTCAATAACGAGGTACTCCACACCCACTGGGATCAAGAAGTGATCCTCACGAATAGATGCATTTTAACGTCATATCCAGAATACTAAGACCTCAGTCACCACCTTCTAGCACATATAGGATAAAAAGTGTTGGGGGGTTGCCATGAGAACTATACGGTCGGGAAGACCATAAACGTACCAGGGCTTGACGTGACCATTTGATTGATCGGAGGTGGCCTCTCCGACTGCCTGTCTAGCCTAAGTAAGAGCCTAAGAGGATCGTAGGATGTTCTTGACTGCTTCCTTAATTATCATGGGTCACTACCCACGGCCAATAGATAGTCACATTAAAAGTGGGCTTTACCCCTCTGCAGAAGTGAATTTGGGTTCTTCTAAGCTGCAGTCGACAAGGCTGTCAAATCAGTGAGCCTTCATATCGTAATGAGGAGAATTCTCGAAATTTCGAACCGAATCATTTATATTATCTGTGTTTTTCGGACTATTGTCCCCATCTTCCTTGTTATTTGTACTAACGTTTCGGCCGATATGCCCTACGGCCTTTTTCAGGTATTTCTTGTCGGACTCGGGAACCTTCTCGGACTCGGGAACCTTCTTTTCGAACTCGGGAACTTTCTGGTCGAAATCGAGAGCCATCACGAAACTTTGAACCTAACCCTTTATTGAATCCTCATGGCAACATTCCAACACTTTTAATCTTATATGTGCTAGAAGGTGGTGGCTGAAAGCCTTAGTACAAATAAGAATGAAGATGGGGACAATAGTCCGAATAACGCAGATAATAATAATCTTCAAGCCTCATCTCAAACATTCAGAGAAACGAATCATTTATTTAATATTTTAATCCTTTATTTATTCCATAGGGATAGATTATTCTTAATCCGTTAATCATGAGCGGGTACAAGTTTTAAGCTTTGTTTAATTAAATAAAGAGCCCGGATCGAAGTTTTGTTAAGGCTACCGATTACGATATGAAGGGTTTCGAGCATCGAACAAATATTGTGCGTATAACAATAAAGTTGAGGACATCAGGCTGAAAAATCAAAATAATACAAATTATCAAGCATAAAATAACCCAACAAGCTTTGACATTACATAAAATCCAACCAAACTATCAACCAACATATACAGATTAAAACTTAATTAAAGCGATGAAAAGGTTGAATGTTAATTAGTGCACTTTCTCTTCTTTCTTTCTTTCTTTCTTTCTTTCTTTCTTTCTTTCTTTCTTTCTTTCTTTCTTTCTTTCTATTTATTTGTTGTTTATTTTGACAGCTAATTACGCGTGATAATTCATGTTACATAATTCATAGGTAGCTTATGAATTATGTACGTATTGTTGTTAGATTCAAAATAACGGGTATTGTCGCACAATTTCAGACAAGAATGGAAATCCCAATTTTGTTGTCCTCTACAAAACAATGGACATATACTTGTTATGTGTTCCAGGGAAAGATATCATACGTAATTCCTTTCAACTAATCAAGTATACTTCACTTGTAAAACTAAACACAAAGAAAAACCCGGACTTTATGAGCTTATCCTAAAGAAATGCTTCAAGCCAAATACAAAACATTTCATGAATACATACTTCCCAATTCTAAATCGAAATGATAAGATAGAGACTTATACAATTGTTTGTCCTGTAAATCTATTTGAAATGCAGAAAACATAATCTTTTTCTTCTTCTTCTTCTTCTTCTTCTTCTTCTTCTTCTTCTTCTTCTTCGATTATACATTCTTCTTCTTCTTCTTCTTCTTCTTCTTCTTCTTCTTCTTCGATTACACATTCTTCTTCTTCTTCTTCTTCTTCTTCTTCTTCTTCTTCTTCTATTACACATTCTTCTTCTTCTTTTTTCTTTTTCTTCTTCTTCTCCTTTTTCTTCTTTTTCTTCTTCTTCTTTTTCGATTACACATTCTTGTTCTTCTTCTTCTTGTTCTTCTTGTTCTTGTTCTTGTTCTTGTTCTTCTTGTTCTTCTTCTTCTATTATACATTCTTCTTCTTCTTCTTCTTCTTCTTCTTCTTCTTCTTCTTCTTCTTCTTCTTCTTCTTCTTCTTCTTCGATTACACCTTCTTCTTCTTCTATTATTCTTCTTCTTCTTCTTCTTCTTCTTCGATTGTACATTCTTCTTCTTCTCTTCTTTCTTCTTCTTCTTCTTCTTCTTCTTCTTCTTCTTCTAATGGCAAATGTCTTCCTTTTGTTTCCTTCTTCCTCTCTTTTTAATCATGTTACTTTTGCCTTTGTTTTGCACTTGAAGTTGTTTTTGCCAGAATTGGTGGTCTCTCCGCCGCCGCCGTCGTCGCCATCTTTATTATTTCGATAATCCAGCCTGATTTTGGATTGCGTAAACAACCAGACTCGCTTAAGCAAATCTTTTCATCTTCTATAATGGATGATCTCATGTGAAAGGAATTAAGGAGAGGATTGAGAAAAAAAACGAAATAACATGGGACGAAATGAAAATAGGCGACAGACAGACAGACAGACACAGACGGACAGAGAAAAGAGGTGAGAAGTATAATAGTCCGATATGTATATATACTAGAAGCGGATACCCGGCGTCGCCTGGGGAGAAGGTGTGGTTGCAAAAAAGTTAGTCTCACAGATCCATTATCAATGAATCGTGAGTTAGATCCTCACAGGATGCCCAATTAAAATCCCAACGTAAAAAATAGATTTTGCGTTGATCCGGTCTGGTGGGGCGTTAGAAAACAAAGTACACAGACACACTGAAAAAAAATAATTAATGTCTTCTATTTAAAATAGTCGATGCAAAAAAACAAAAAAATTCCATGTTGTTACTATTTAATTTTTATTCTCTAATTAACTTCACGAATAAAAATCAATTCTTCATTATCAAAAAGCAAAATGTTGGTATATATTTGTCATAAATTGTTTTATATTTGTAGTTGCCTTGGTAGAGAAACAAATTTGTGTAATGGTTAACAAGCTAGTCTATATGTGAATGACAATATATATATATATATATATATATATATATATATATTTAACACATAAAGCGCGCGCACACACACACACACACAGACACACACTGAGAGAATTTGGAAGGAATAAGACATAACAAATGGAGAGCCACTAGCGACAACTTCAGTTCTGGAGATCTTCTGTAGAAGGGATTTTTAAGCCGAAATATTAAGAATAAGTGCCAGGTTAACAAACAACACCATAGTTCTTTTTTTTTCTTTACACTTGCATTGTGATAGCCTTCAAAACCAACCAACAAACCAATATAAACACTATGCTTCAAGCAAATTATAAAACCCTTTTATATATATTTATATATATAGACACCCACACACACAAACATACATATATATATACACGTATATATATATATATATATATATATATATATATATATATATATATTCTTTGGTATGGTATCAAATCTTTTTGTATTAGGATGATTCTAAACCAGTCCTTCCCTCCGACAGTTGGGTTCTGCAAAATTCAGGTCATTTTGAGAGCTCAATATTTATTTTTTATGGACACAGCAAAGTAATTTGCAAAGTAAACAAGGCTTAAATACCGGGTATGTAGTGATTATGGTCCATTTCCACCTGTGGGTATCTGAGACCCTCCGAGTTTCTTCAGATCCCTTTTTTTAAATTTAAACTGGCTAATAATTAAATTCAGCTTATATTTATACATCTTTCCCTGCTTTTAGGGATGGTAGTAAGATGGTAAGTAATACTATACCATCCCTGAGAGCAGGGAAAGGTGTATAAATATAAGCTGAATTTAATTGTTTGTCAGTTTAAATTTTAAAAAAAGGGATCTGAAGAAACTTGGGGGATCTCAGATACCCACGGGTGGGAATGGACCATAATCACTACATACCTGGTCGTTAAGCCTTTTTCTTTCTATATATATAATATATAATATATATATATATATATATATATATATTATTACAATATAGGTGATAACCTACTCGAGTTTCACCATAAGGATCTTCAGGGCTAAATCCACTGAATTAATCAATATATTGATTAATTCAGTGGATGATCCTTATGGTGAAACTCCAGTAGGTTATCACTTGTACATATATTGTTAAATTTGCTCTACTAAAGTATTGAGCACTTTGTATTTGTTATATCGCTGTCTTACCTTCCTGAATTTTGCATCATCTAACCATCGTGACCATATTCACCGGTAAGTCACCTTTTCCATTAAATATATATATATATATATATATATATATATATATATATATATATATATATATCAGCTCTCTGTACATTGTATGCATATCCAACAATTCAGCTACAGATGTGAACATTTATTCTGCTTACCCAGTCGATTTGTTTATAGCGATGAAGTTTTCTGTGTAGGAGGAGACACATAACTTCACTTTGATTTGGTCGTTTCCACTCAAGTGGAAAAGGACACTTTGATTAATAAACAACACAGCTGTAAAAATATATTCTCTTTTTTTTTTTCGCTGGAATTTCAAAACATTTAAATGTGTTTATGATGTCCAGTTTGAATTTTAGACCATCTTATAAACATGTTTTTCTTCTATAGAGAAAAAAATAGGAATTACTTTAAAGACTTGTTTACACTATAATATAATCCAGACGCGCAAGGGGTGTAATGGTTATTAACGTTCGAAATGGGCACGTTGACACGAGTTGAAATCCTGGATCACCCTGGTTGCTTTTGACATAGAGATAATACTCTTGGGAAAGGTATGCAGACTGGGCTCATTAACCTTAGCTATGTGAGCAGTTTAGGTAAAGGACAGCTCTGAATTCAGACCTGTTAAACTCCATTAACAAATGGACACAATGACACGAGTTGAAATCCTGGACGAGATGTTGTCCTCATCTTTATTGTGGTATGTGTAAACACAACGTTCAACCCATTGTATCCACGGGTATTGTTCAGGTGTTACCTATTTATCTTAGATTAAAGTGATGACTTTAGTCTAAGGTAAACAGGAAACACCTAAACAAATGAGGACAACAGTCCGAAAAATCATTATTATTCACATCAAGCCTCATCTAAAAATACATCCAACTACTCTCCCTCCGAATATGGTTAAATAGTAGACCAGACTGGGCCTTTAACCGTGCTTAGGTAACCAGTCTTGGAGAAGAAAAATTCTGAATGAAAACCTGTTAAAATCCACTTGAGAAATTGACCTTGTGCCACATCCTGCTCGAGTGGAAAGGCTGGTAAATATATATAATAACATGCAGTGACGCGAGCTGTGTAATGTTTATCATCGTACGAAATGGACACGGTGGCAATGTTTGAAATTCTGGACGGGACTGGTTTCATTTCCCATAGAGATAATCTCCCTGG
Source organism: Doryteuthis pealeii (assembly GCA_023376005.1). NCBI lineage: Eukaryota > Metazoa > Mollusca > Cephalopoda > Myopsida > Loliginidae > Doryteuthis > Doryteuthis pealeii. Next base: position 88,253,241 of record CM042162.1, read on the forward strand.
GAAAGGTTTGAATCCAACAATTATCCCTCCAGCTATGGGTGAATAGCGGAGAAAACAGGGTTCGTTAACCTTGATAAGACAACCGGTCTAGGAGAAGGAAAACTCTGAATTGAAACCTGTTAAACTCCGCTTGAGAAACTGATCTTGTGTCATATCCTGTTCGTTCGGAGGGGTTGGTAAATAATATATATATATATATATATATATATATATATATATAATATATATATATAAGTGGTGATTCTGTTTACATCTTATACCACTCAGTAATCCAACAATTTCAACTGACCGCCCTGACGGGTGGGGCGTTAGAATGCACCGACTGCACCTCTGCAGAACGGTAAGACTCCCCCAAATGCGGCCAACTGTTGGTCGTGGGTGTCGACCCGCGAGGCTTAAGGACGGAGTCTTGGTAGATGAGCAGTCCATGACCTGCAACACTCCACTTAGACCCTTTCTTAGGCTAGACGGGTGGTCGGAGAGGCCCCCTCCGATCAATCGGCTGGTCATGTGAAGCACTAGCACCTATACGATTTCCCCAACCCTATTGCCCTTATGGCAAGCCCCAACCCTTTTTATCATATGGATGCTAGAAGGCGGTGGCTGAGAGTCTACATGTCTTTGAAATGACGTTAAACTTTATCTGATGGTTATTTTCCAGTTTTGATGGTTTGGAGAATGTGGAGCACCCCTTCATCACTATTGCTCCCTGGTCCACTCTGACCCAGAATGGTAGTACCTGTTAGGGTCTAATCTATGGGTTAAATAGAAAAATGTATTTATTAAAAAAAATTGTGGATCCATTAAGAATGAATTTATTTCAAAACTTTATCGGCATTAAATAACCCACTGAGGTTGATATACCGTAAAACAAAACAAACCAAACCAATTGCTAAAAAAAAACATCGACTGATCCTGTCAAGCCACAGGCGATTATCTAAGAAGCTGAATCAATAAGCAAACCAGATTCTGCTCTAAGTTACAATGCCCTACGTTTTTTTCTACAAGGATAACTCTGGCGTTAAATAACCCACGGAGTTTGAAATGCCATCAGAAAAATCAATCATAAACCATTCTTTAATCTTCATTTGCAAATATTATGTGATTTGATGATGGATATGTTTGCTGATTAATGTAAATATGGAATCTGATGGTGTGACCTCAGGGGTCAAGGGGAAATGTCACCTTCTTGAAAGAGAAGCCCGTTGTATGTTTATTACAAGGTTGACAGATTGATGGACGAGGTGTTGTGTGATTGAAAAAAAGACCTTCACAGTGAAAGATACACACACCCTTTTGCCACTGTGGGGAAAACAAGATGGTTAACTGAAGCCCCAGAACGTGTAATGAAGACCATACTATCAGATCTTGGTTGATGAATCGAATAAAATTGGAAAGATGATTATGAACAATGTATTTGTGTAGCATGTCCCTTTTCTTCCCCTTCTATCTTTATAATAAAAACGGAATGGTCCATTATTTCGCTAAAGTGACGTCTTATAAGAAATAAGTAACCAGATAATCAGGATTTACATTTTAAGCTTAAGATAATTTGAGCCCTGATGACTGAGCAGTCCATGACATGCAACACTCAGATTTGGCCCTTTACTCAGTGTAGCATGTCCCTTTTCTTCCCTTTCTATCTTTATGATAAAAACGGAATGGTCAATTATTTCGCTGAAGTGACGACTAATAAGAAGTATTCGGTGGATAAGCAACACCAGATAATCAGGATTTACATCTTAGCTTAAGAAACAACAAGCTCGAGCCACATCGGAGAGAGCGAGAGAGAGTAAATGATAGAGTTGACTCAGCAGTCAAAACAGCTTGGGATTTTAAACCCCCGACAAATTCAAAACGTTTTCTCCGTTTTTACTTTTTTGCATTTTTTTACGTTTTTTTTGCTAGTTTTTATTTTTTAAAGCTTGTTTTGCTTATCAGAAACGTGTTTTTAATGGAAATAATATGAAAGGTCTATTTGAAAATGTATTATGTATTAATGTATTATTTGGACTTTTCGAACTATTGTCCCCATCTTTATTGTTATATGCACAACGTTTCAGCCGATGTGTTCACCCCCCCCCCGGCATTCTTCAGTTCGAAAAGAAACGCCTGAAGAAGGCCGGAGGGTACATCGATCTATTTGAAAATGTCAACGTAGATGAGATTCTGTCTTTTTGAGAGAAATAAAATAATACGAAATAATATAAAGGTAAACATGAATAATACGATACAAAAGTAAACTTTCAACATGATTCCCGATGATGTTTACATATTGTTAAAACCATCAATACATAAATAATGGGCAGTTATGTGTATGTATGTCCAAAGGTAATCTATGCATATATAGAGGGAGTTGTGTGTATGTATGTCAAAGGTTCTATGCATATATAAGGGCAGTTGTGTGTATGTATGTCCGAAGGTAATCTATGCATATATAAAGGGCAGTTGTGTGTATGTATGTCCAAAGGTAATCTATGCATATATAAAGGGCAGTTGTGTGTATATTTATGTCCGGAAGAAACTTCGAAAATAAAAGTAAATATATATACACATTAAATATCACATGGGCTTGGTTTTTGAGCAAAAATAATAGAGATCTTATTTATATTCATTTAATATTTTAGATAGTAGACATTAACATTTCTTTTCAGAGTAGCTGGATTAATGCAAGGTCTATTTTTTTTACATAGGGATTTTAATGGGGCATCCCACAAGGATTCAACTCACGATTCAGTAATAATGGATCTGCGGAACTAACTTTAAAAAATCCCCCTCAACCCAAGCGACGCCGGGTCGCCGCTGCTAGTTAACTACGAAAGGGTAAAGATAGATACACATCATATGTTGTTTCCAAATCTCTATGCATGAAATAACCCCATACGGGTTGATATTCCGTTAAAATCCGTCAACCAGCCACCAAGAAACATCGGTTACCGTTCGTGCAGTGGCTAATGTGTTAGACTACAACATCATTGTGAGTTCGAAATCTGTTCAAGTTATAACGTTCATTTTCGGATCCATATATTTGGGAAAACTATGGTTAGTAGGTTGGTTTGTTTTACGGCATGTCAATTTTTATTGGGTTATTTTATGCCGAAGATGTTGTTTTATTCATTTTTAATGGTTATGTGAATTTTTTTTAAAGTCAAATCTTTTTTAAATACATTTATTGTTAATTCGTTTTGTTTCTATTTATCCCATAAATTGAACCCTAAGTATCACTCCGGGTCAAAGTGAACCTAGGAGTAATGGCAATGAAGGGGTGCTCCACACTCACCAATGCTTCAAAATTGGAACTTCCCAATTAGATACAGTTTAACGTCATACCCAGGACACTAAGCCCTTCAGTCATCGCTTTCTAGTACCTAAAAGATAAAAAGTGTTGGGGATTGCGATAAGGACAAAGGGGTTGGGAAAATAAGATAGGTACTAGGGCTCCACGTTACTAGCCGATTGATTGAAGGGAGTCTCTCTGACCACCCGTCAAGTGGTGTTGCAGGTCATGGAGTGCTCAGCCACCAGGATTTTGTTCTTAAGAATTGGGGGGATTTTACCACTCTGCTGGGTTCAGTCAGTGTGTTCTAGAACCCCATCCGACAGGGTGGTTGGGGGGGGGTAAGGGATTAAGCGAGAGAGAGAGAGAGAGAGAGAGGAGAGAGAGAGAGAGGGGCAGAATCTGAAAAAGGTCTTCAATTACATTCAATTTTATTTTTAATCCAGAATGCATTAGGGATAAATTACACTCAACACGTATTTTCTTGTCAGTAATGATAATCCTTGAGCACCAAAACACATTCAATGAACAACTGTTTTAAATTTTTTCTCAAATGTGTTCTGCAAACACGCATGCGCTGAATTGCGTCAGGACAGATGTATGTGCGTTCGCAGAGGACAATTAATAATTATTAAAACACACCAAAAAAAAAAAAAAACAAACAACAACCCAAAAACAAAATAAAACAAATATTCTAACTCAAAAGCAAATCTTTTCAGCCTCCATTTTCTTTTTTTTTTCTTTATTTTTTTGTTGTGTCTTGAATGCGCATGCGTCAGTGTGAACACCAATTCTACGCATGCGTATTGATGTTTTATGCAACGCTATTAACAATGGGGCGATCCACACTGAGTGTCCGTACGTGATTTCGACTGAAAATTAACATTCATTAAATTAAGAGAAAAGAAGAAGAAAAGGAACAACAAGAAATATTTCTTCATTTTTTTCTTCTTTCAATTTTAAGTTGTTTGATAAACAAGTCGGACATTGTTAATTCTTGAATTCCCAAGTTGGAACAAATCAGGAATCTCAGCCGAATGACTTTTTGTGAGATGATGTGGTTAGCTGTTTCGTGCTGAGGAGGAAAAGAATGAAGAAGAAAAGAAGAAGAAGAAGAAGAAGAAGAAGAAGAAGAAGAAGAAGAAGAAGAAGAAGAAGAAGAAGAAGAAGAAGAAGGAAGAAGAAGAAGAAGAAAGAAGAGAAGAAGAAGAAGAAGAAGAAGAAGAAAAGAAGAAGAAGAAGAAGAAGAAGAAGAAGATGAAGAAGAAGAGAAGAAGAAGAAGAAGAAGAAACATAAGAACAAGAACAAGAACGAGAAGAATGTCTATTATTGTATAATTAGTAGATGAAGAAGAAAGTGTATTAAAAGAAGAAAAAAGGAGAAGAATAGATGAATGTAAAGAAGAAGAAGAATGAGAAGAAAGAAGAAGAAGAAGAAGAAGAAGAAGAAGAAGAAGAAGAGAAGAAGAAAGAAGCAAGAAGAAAGAAAAAGAAGAAGAAAAATAAAAGAAGAAGAAGAAGAAGAAGAAAAGAAGAAGAAGAAAGAAGAAAGAAGAAGAAGATGATGATGATGATGAAGAAGAAGAAGAAGAAGAAATATATTAAGTATATCAAGAAGAGAAGAAAAGAAGAAGAAGAAGAAGAGAGAAGAAGAAAGAAGAAGAAGAAGAAGAATTGTCTGCATTAAATATATTTATGATTGTATAAGTAGCTATCTTATCATTCCGATTTAGAATTGGGAAGTATGTATTCATGAAACATCTTCTCTTTGGCTTGAAGCATTTCTTTAGGATAAGCTCATAAAGTCCGCGTTTTTATTTTAATGTGTGAGTTTGCAGTTTTACAAATAAAGAATACTTGATTAGTTTTAAAGGAATTCCGTATAATATTTTTCCTGGAACACAGAGCAAAATTCTTTTAATTGTTTTGTTGAAAACATGAAAAAGAATTTCATTTCCATTCTTCTTTGAGACTTTGCGATAACGCTTGATATTTTGTATTAATTAGATTTTTTAACTGTTGTCCTCATCTTTATTGTTATATACACAGGATAGAATTTTCGGTCAATGTACCCTGTCAAAATCAAGAACCTTTATGTCGTAATCGGTTGATTGGATTTTACGACATCTCAATCCCTGTTGGGTTATTTTATGCCGAAGAGGTTTTGTTCTTGTTTGTTTGTTTGTTTGTTTTGTTTTACGGCATATCAACCTCAGTGGGTCATTTAATGCCGATAAAGTTTTGAAATAAATCAATTCTTAATGGGGAATACAATTTTTTTTTATAAATACATTTTTCTATTTAACCTATAGATGGGACCCTTACAGGTACTACCACTCCGGGTCAGAGTGGACCAGGGAGCAATGGTGATAAAGGGGTGCTCCACATTCCCCAAACCTCCAAAACTGGAACCTCACCATCAGATAGAGTTTAACGTCATTCCAGGACATGTAGACCCGCAGCCACCGCCTTCTAGCATCCATATGATAAAAGGGGTTGGGGCTTGCCATAAGGGCAATAGGGTTGGGAAAATCATATAGGTGCTAGGGCTTGACGTGACCAGCCGATTGATCGGAGGGGCTCTCCGACCGCCCGTCTAGCCCAAGATAGGGCCAAAGTGGAGTATTGCATGTCATGAACTGCTCATCCACCTGGGCTCTATCCTTAAGCATCACGGGTCGCCACCCACGGCGAACAGGTGGCCCCATTGGGGGAGTCTTACCCCTCTGCAGAGGTGCAGTCGGTGCATTCTAACGCCCCAGCCGACAGGGCGGAGGTTTTGTTCTATTCATTCTCTATGAGTACTCATTTTTTCAGACACATTTTTTCTATCTAATCCATAGATGGGACCCTAACAGGTATTACCACTCGAGGCCAGAATGGATTTGAGACTAATGGTGATGAAGGGGTATTCAAAATTCCCTCAGAGCTTCAGAATTGGAACTTCACCATAATATCATACCGAGGATATTTCGTAATTGGAAGTAAGGGAAAAAGCTATGAAAATAATGTAAGAAGAAGAAAGAAGAAGAAGAAGAAGAAGAAGAAGAAGAAGAAGAAGAATGTGTATTAGCCACGTGTAGGTCCTCTCATGAACAATCTCACTTTGTTGCTTGAAGTATCCATATAGTTGTTTTTCTTCCCATTTTCTTTTATTTCTAGATTTTGTTATTTTCCTATTCGTCCTGATGTTGACATTAATGTTATGGGTATTTTTATCATCATCTATATAATAATACTCTTGTTCCTTAATCCTCCGATTGTTAGCGCAAATGCATTTAAATAATATCATAATCGAAGATTCTGAATTTCGCCCAGTGTTAACCGGAAAGATATGTAGGTGTTATAGGTGATATAACCTATCTACATATCTGGAAAAATCCGGAAAATAAATCTCCCTTACGACACAGAATTTTTTTTAAAGTGTCGTAGTTTAAAGAGCTCAATGTGTGCTCTTATTGTCAGAGACACAGAGCAAATTATATAAGTGTTATAGGGGATATAACCTATCTACATAATGGACTGATCCTACTACTACTATAAGTAGCAAAGACAATTGGAGCTTGAAGAACAAGCGACACGATTCAGTTCTAGACTGTATTGTCGGACGTAATTTCAATTTCATTCTGTAAATTCTACTTTCTTTGTTCAATACAATTGTATCAACTTTCACCAGTCGTTTGTCTTTATTTGTGACCCTTAACAACCCCATAACAGTAGGTCAGATTAAACTTGGGTTTTGAAGAACAAAATGTAAAAAAAAACAGTTTGAAGTGATTTACCGAGGGAAAATCAACCCTATATATGCTGCATGGAAAATTGGGCCCTTAAATCAATCCGATGGTTGACGTTTGCCACCAGAGTACTCGAAGCATTTACCCTAAATACACATTTTCAAAACTACACAGCCTGATCCAGTTTATTGTTGGAGTGTATGCAGCTAGCTTGTTTGGAATTAATAGGGATGAAAAGTTTCATAACCAGTAACTGTATATTTTCAATATGCTGCAAAGAATTAAGGAGATACCAACAAAATTCAGGAGATTGAATTGAAAAATATTCAGCATAATGCTTATGGCCTCCTACCAGAAAATATGTTGTATTCAATTCTTAAATCAGATGAAATGGAAGTGGGGAAGAAGATATAAAAATAATATTAGCCATTAGGTAAGTAATTAAAATAAAATTGAATAAAATGACGTCATCGATTTATAGTTTCTTTTTAAAGTACTATCCTGATATCATAATAAAATTTAGAATTTAGATAAGTAAGGTTAAATTTTTACGTTAATTTAATAGATTGATATATTTTCTATTTTACTAAAAAGATACTAAAATTACCAAAGATAAATTTTGATGCTACATATTAGTCTCAATTATCGACCTGTCACAAAATGGAGTTTATAAGCCTGGATTCATTGAAGAATTTTCAGATTATGAACTTCTGGAGTTATCTAGGAGTGAGTCAGAATTAGAGTTGCCTGATTTACTTTCACACTCACAAATTAACAACTGTAGCTTCCCAATCGGACCATAAAACTGAAGCAAGGCATAGGCATATCATTACAAAAGTTTCATGTCATGAAATGGGGACTTCCTTTGCTTCAAAAGTCTCTTACAGAGAGAAGTTTAAAATGATGGCATAATAAAAATTGCTATTTTTCTCACAATATTCATGTATTTTTATCATGTCTTTTATAAGTGTATGCCTTACAATTATTATGAAAATAGATATTTAAAAGACTCACTTTTAGGAACCAGTACATTTTTTGATAACAGAAAAACTAATACAATTTACAATATCTTGCAATATTTTTACTGATGTATCTCAATTAATGATGTAAATGGGGCTTATCTGGGCTGTTGGGGTGGGTCGGGGTTTATAATTTCAATTTAAATGCTACTTTTTATATATCTTATTTGGAATCACCTGTTGGCCGTTGGTGTTGACCTGTGATGCTTAAGGACGGAATCAATGTGGCTGAGCAGTCCATGACATGCAACACTTTTTATTTAAATAGAATAAATTGACAAACTTTTCTGGAAAGCAATTATCAGATTCTTAAGCAATTTTATATCTAAATACATTATAAACAAGGATTGTGATAGGTTTCATATTGGATAATATTTAAAAATGAATGCTCAAAAATTGGTGCTAGTTAGAAACTTACATCTCGGTGTCAGTACTTATCATACCTATACCCAACCTTTACCACGTGATACATTTTGATATTTAAAAAGAAAAAAAATGCAAAATCGACCTACCCTAATATGCACACTAGAAAAATATAATAGAAAATACAAGGTGTATCAAAAAAGTATCGGGATTTTTGGACTTTTTTGACACACCTTGCATTCTGAAAAATAACTTTTCATTCATTAAGTTTTTTCAGAATACAAGGTGTGCCAAAATGTACGATGTTTAAAGCTGTATTTACCAAGACAGAAATGAAGAATGAATGGAAAGTTTTTTTCAAAATACATGGTGTGTCAAAAAGAAGAAAAAATCTCGAGAATTTTTGACACACCTTGTATTTGTATATGTGTTTATGTACATGTACAGTTTATGTATGTGTAACATTAAGAAAACTCTATAATAATGGTATATATATATATATATATATATATATATATATATATATATATATATATATAGTCTGAGATGGTCACTGTTTCAGCTTTTGCCTGAATGGCGTACCATACGCAGTATTATTGGTAGAGGGCTCAATATAAAATAGAGCTGTTATATAATATAATAAGATAAATATATAAAGGTTTTACATATCTATTTATTAGGTGACAAAGAAACATTCACGACCATATTGGTTTCATGCGATGCAATCATCAGGTGAAGATGTTTTCAAATGCATTTGAAACATCTTCACGTCATGATTGCATCGCATGAAACCAATATGGTCGTGAATGTTCCTTTGTCACCTAATAAATAGATATGTAAAACCTTTATATATTTATCTTATATATATATATATATATATATATATATATATATATATATATATATATATATAGAGAGAGAGAGAGAGAGAGAGAGATGCAGGAAAGATATAGATACCTCTGTGATAAGAACATGTCTGCCATTAATCGAAGAATATTTGCAATGATTGTCTGGAATTGGTGTCATTTTCGAATGACTGGTTCATTCAGGAATTCTTTTGGGATCAGCAGAACGATAATGGCCAACGCAGATATCATCGTAGATTAATTTTAGAATTGGTATTGAAATAATCAGATTCCTCGAGATGATTCTCGAAAAAGTTTTTCCCAGTTGATAAAAGTCTCATTATTTCGAAGAAAAAATGATAAAAGAAAAATTACTGTTTCTCACTCTGTCTATGTGTCTCTCTCTTACACAATCTATCTACCCCAATCTGTCCATCTTTCTTTCTCTCTCTGTCTCTCAATATGTTTGCATGTATATATATATATATATATATATATATGTGTGTGTGTGTTTTTTGTGTGGTGTGTGTGTTTGTGTGTGTGTGTGTGTGTGTGTGTTGTTGGTTTGATGTTGAGTCCATGTATGTTTCTTTATAAAGGAATTTAGTTATGTATCAATTTTGTTCTTGTGAACGTTTTCTGTGATATTGGGAAGCATAGGAAGTATATAAAAAGTAAACAATACAAAAAACAGATTTCTAACATATAATTGTTGTGCTGTACGTGGTTGGCATTGTTTTTCCAATATTTCGGGTGACATACACCCTTTATCATGATATTTTTTGACAACTGAATATAATTTAATCGGAGAATAAAATAAAATAAAATAAAATTGTATGGACACACACACACACACATATATATATATATATATATATATATATGTGTGTGTGTGTGTGTGTGTCTTCCTCCTTCCTCCATTTTCTCCTTCTTCCACCAAGCCTAGAAAATTCCAAAATCGTATTCTTATAAAGCTGACCATATATGCGATGTTTTTTCAATGAACAAGTGGTTGAATTTTCAGCTCAATATCTCGGAACATTTGAGGTAAAATATTAATTTTGTTGAATTAATTCTAAAGGTTTACTATCAAATTACATGTGTTTCGTATATTAATACAAAGTTTGAAATTCAGAATTTTGACGATAACCATTTGAACTAACATGAAAGAATAATTTGCAAATCACGGTATCGGATATCAGCCTTTAGCCCAGACGAAGTCATTATCTATCTATCTATCTATCTATCTATCTATCTCTCTTGCCCCCCCCTTTATATCTCACTTTCTCTCACCTTCTTTATTTATAGTATTTTTATTAGTTTATTTTTTTTCCTCCTTCCTCCATTTTCTCCTTCTTCCACCAAGCCTAGAAAATTCCAAAATCGTATTCTTATAAAGCTGACCATATTTGCGATGTTTTTTCAATGAACAAATGGTTGAATTTTCAGCTCAATATCTCGGAACATTTGAGGTAAAATATTAATTTTGTTGAATTAATTCTAAAGGTTTACTATCAAATTACATGTGTCTCGTATATTAATACAAAGTTTGAAATTCAGAATTTTGACGATAACCATTTGAACTTACATGAAAGAATAATTTGCAAATCACGGTATCGGATATCAGCCTTTAGCCCAGACGAAGTCATTATCTATCTATCTATCTATCTATCTATCTATCTATCTATCTCTCTTTGCCCCCTTTATATCTCACCTTCTTTATTTTAGTATTTTTATTAGTTTATTTTTTTTCTCCTTTCCTCCATTTTCTCCTTCTTCCACCAAGCCTAGAAAATTCCAAAATCGTATTCTTATAAAGCTGACCATATTTGCGATGTTTTTTCAAATGAACCAGGTCACTGTGTGTGCGTCTCTCTGTCCTTCTCTCTACCACTTGTTTCACCCTCATTAACGCTAATCTAGGAGGGGACATGTGGACTTATACTAAGTTAAAACTTATTTCTAACTTAAAACTTACATCCCTATCTTTTCACTCTCCTCTTCTCCTCTTCCTTGCCTTCTTCCTATCTCTTTCTTCATCTTCATGCAAAAATCTACATGCTACTTCGGCATGCAAAACAAAACAATGGGTAGCAGCATGGTGGATGTGAGACACGGCGGAAGAGCCTAAATAGGCCAACGGCGTATATCATAAGATGCTGGGCGGAGGAACCCAATATGGGTCAACGGCCAGGATCAACCAGTTCAGTCAGGTAACTACTGCTCCTCATCTCTAAGACTAGCGCCTATTGATGAGTCAAACAGCTATCGATAGATATCCGATAACCTTGACCCAACCGAAACCATTCATGACATTACACAAAGTTCAAGAATCATGCAGCAACGTACTCCCTGCTTTCAAAATTAGTACGCGTTCTGCTGAGGTTCGAGCACCGGCCCAGTGTTCGATAAATAAATTACGGTGCCCCAAATACATCACATACCTAAATCACACCACTCTCACCACAGACAAACAAGACACACACTCTACTGAAGACATAACCCTAACCGCAATATCCAATAAGACAGACATAAAACCCAAATTCAATACAAACCTACTTAGATGTAAAAAATCACTCCGGCTAGCAACATTTAACGTTAGAACACTAAAAACGATAGGCCAACTCCCGAACTCACGGCGTCTGCAGCCGAAAATAATATAGACATCATATGTGTGCAAGAACACAGATTTGACCATAGTGATGTAGAACTAAAATACCATGAATCTGGAAATGGCTGGACGTTTGTGTCAGCATCTGCATGGAAAAACTCTGTCAATGCAACTATAGGAGGTGTAGGAATGCTTCTCAGCCCTCGAGCACTAAAATCACTTAACAGCATAGAAAAAATCCAACCTAGAATTATGAGTACTACGTTTAATGGCAATCCCTGCATGACTATAGTCTCATGTTACAGCCCAACAAACGTCAGCGACGAAATAGACATTGAAATATTTTACAATGGGCTATCCTCTCTATGCAGACACCCCCAAACATAACGTACTGATAATTGGGGGAGACATGAATGCACAGATAGGAAGAAACGAAAACAATAGATTCGGCCTACACAACACCCAAACAGGAACGGTGATCTCCTAGCCGAGTTCTCCCTTGAGAACAGGCTTGTCTGCCTGAACACTAAATTCCAAAAACGGAAGGGCAAACTATGGACATACACGTATCCAAATAGCACAAAAGCGCAACTAGACTACATCCTAATAAACAAAAAATGGATAAATAGTGCAATGAACTGTGAAGCATATTCTTCCTTTGAAGGAGTATCCTCCGATCACAGAATAGTCACAGCAAAATTACGACTTAGCCTACGTAGAAATAAAAAACAAACCAGCAAATCTGAACGATACGACTGGTCGACACTTGCCAACAGCGATATTTGCAATCGCTACGCTGTTACAGTAAGAAATAAATTCGATATCCTCCAGGAGACATCCGAAAGCTCCACACCAAACGAGGAATACGAAAACTTTGTTAGTGCTCACTTAGAAGCGGCAGCCGAGTGCGTACCAACCAAATTAAAAGCCGAACACTCTGTTCCCTGGGAGACAGAAGCAGTTAGGGAAAAAAGAAACGATATAAAAAAAGCAGCCAAACTCAATAAAACAAACCCAACTAACACCAATTTACACAACCTTAGGAAAGCCCAGATAGAACTAACCAAAACATACAAAAAGAACAAACAGAATATATACAAGCACAAATAAATAATATTAGATCATCGGTAGAAGACAGACAGTCGCGATTAGCATGGCAAACAGTAAATGAAATTAGTGGTAGGAAAAGTACCTCTAGATCAAAACTAAAGGCAAACAGCCAAAAAGAAAGACTCCAAAAATGGAAAGACCACTTCCAGAAACTTCTGGGGAACACACCTAAAATCATGGTAAATAACACTCAAAAGATCATAGATAGACAACTAGACATAAAACTGGGGGATTTTACAACAGAAGAACTCCACGTAGTCTTAAATAAACTAAAAGGCAGAAGGGCGGCGGGTCTCGATGAAATACCCCCGGAGGTATGGAAAACGGGCAAGTTCAGCGACATACTTCTTAGGCTATGCAATGCAGTATATAGACAAAAATAGAATAGATAAATGGACAAAAGGATGCATCCTCCCGTTCCCAAAAAAGGGAGACCTAGGAATAGCTAAAAACTACAGAGGCATAACTCTACGCTATCGCAGCCAAGATCTATAATGCCCTTCTTCTTAATCGCATCCGACCCGAAATAGAGAAAATTCTTAGGAAAAACCAAAACGGATTCCGTAGAAACCGTTCCACAACCACTCAGATCCTGACTATACGACGAATCATAGAAGGGATTCGAGCAAAGAATCTAGAGGCAACGCTACTATTCGTAGACTTTTCCAAGGCATTTGATTCCATACACAGAGGGAAAATGGAACAAATACTACTAGCATACGGGCTCCCAGAAGAAACTGTTGCTGCTATAATGATGCTCTACAAGGACACACAAGCAATGGTGCGCTCACCCGATGGCGACACAGATTTCTTCGACATCGGAACTGGAGTCCTACAAGGAGATACACTAGCACCATATATATTTATCATATGCTTAGACTATGCACTTCGAACATCATTAGATACCATAAAAGAAGAAGGCTTCACACTAAAAAAGGCAAGAAGCAGGCGATATCCCGCACAGAAAGTCACAGATGCGGACTACGCTGATGACCTTGCACTCCTTGCGGATACACCACCACAGGCCGAGTCACTACTGCATAGCCTAGAGAAGGCAGCAAATAATATTGGCCTTCATGTAAACTCCGATAAAACAGAGTACATATGTTTCAAAAGGAAAGGAGACATAACCACACTCAACGGTAAGCCACTTAAGCCAGTAGAACAATTCACATACCTAGGTAGTAATATCTTATCCACAGAAAGCGATGTAAATACACGAATAGGAAAAGCGTGGTCGGCCACAAACAAATTATCAATAATATGGAAATCCGATCTCGCTGACAAGCTAAAGCGACATTTCTTCCAGGCGGTGGTTGTATCAGTGTTGCTGTACGGATGCACCACTTGGACCCTAACGAGGCGCCTTGAGAATAAGCTGGACGGGAGCTGCACAAGAATGCTGCGTGCAGTCCTGAATAAATCATGGAAGCAGCACCCCACGAGGAAACAGCTATATGGCCACCTGCCCCCCATCTCACAAACCATACAAGTGAGACGGACAAGACATGCCGGGCACTGCTGGAGAAGCAAGGATGAGCTCATAAGTGACGTTCTTCTGTGGAAGCCAACACACGGACATGCTAGTGTGGGCCGCCCAGCAAGGACTTACATTGACCAACTAAGCAAAGATGCAGGTTGCTGCGCAGAGGACCTCCCTGGGAAAATGAATGATAGGAAAGGTTGGCGAGAGATTGTCATGGATATCCGTGCTAATAGCGCGACATGATGATGATGATGATATATATATATATATATATATAAACTATACGGGACAATTTTATAGGTACTAGGGTTTGACATGCGTATTAGGGTTTGACATGCGTATTCTACAGTCCCTGCCGGTAGGGCTAAGCGGTGAATTTCAGAAGTGGACAATGTTTCTCTGAATTTTTTAGATGAGGCTTAATGATTAGTATTATTTGTATTATTCGGACTATTGTCTCATCTTCATTGTTATCTGGAGAACGTTTCGGCCGATTTGCCCTCCGAAATACCTGAAGAAGGCCGAAGGGCACATCGGCCAAAACGTTGTACCGATAACAATGAAGATGAGGACAATAGTCCGAATAATACAAATAATACAGGACAGTGTTTATTAACTTATAACTATGACAGTATTTCATAGTCTGTTCCATCGAATTTAAATATTGTCACAGCGCCGTCTGGTGTCATCGTTTGTCATATTTGCATCCGTGAACAAATATTAATTGTTAATAATTACCTTAAAGAATACCACGCCATAAATATAAGCGAAAATGTCATTTTCGTTGGTGGGTGGTGGGTTGGGGGGGTAAGATGTTTTAATAGATAATTGTTCGTGTGTCACATAGGAATTTGCAAAACTTACAAGTCAGACCAAGTTATTGATTTTTTTAATGAATCGATATTGAAACGAGTTGTTGACTGATCAGAAAAAAAAATGTTGCTTTTTTTTTTTAATTATATAGCTATTGAGAAGGAAGTTTGTGTCAGTTTTACTAGTGTAGCATTGTACGGCAATATTGACTGAAAAGAGAAAGTAAATAAGAAAAAAAAAGGAAGGAGAAAAGAGATATGGCAATCCTACAATGTGACAGCAACCCGACAAAGTCTGGTGGTATCGTGATATACTGCTGGGGCGCTCTGGGTTAGTGGTAATGATGCATCAGCCCCGAAACCATGCCTGGACCAAGAGTCATCATCTGATGAAGGCTTTGTTGGTTTCAATGCTACTGTGTAAATAGCAGTCGTTGTATGAAGATTATTTTTAGAAAAAGAGAGATAAAGTAAAGAGTAATATTGGTGACACATTTCTGTCCACTAAGAACGATGGCGTAGTGTCCAAAAAGTATCTGCATCTGTGCAAGTGACTCTGCAGGCCAATTCGTGAGTGACAGTCTTTGTTGCACTGAATGTACATAAATGTGATGCTTTCTGTGTCTGCTATCTGTTCTCTCTCTTTCTGGCTCTCTTTGCTGTCGAGGCTACTCCCCTCTCCAGTCACCCATTTACGTGCCTTACTTAACCTTAAAGCACCAGGCCGCTCTATTTTTTGCATCTACCTCTTAAGTAACATATCCTCACGTCTCTTCTGCAGACATCTTTAAATCGTAGGCGTGGTCTAGCAACCGATCGGTAGCATTTTACTAATTCGCCATACAGAAGATCTTTTGGGATGCGTCCATTTTCAATTTTCCTGACATGTCCAAGCCAACGAAGGCGTCTCTCACAGAAAATGGAGAACATGTTGTTCATGTCGGCGCAAAAGAGTCAGACAGAGAAAGAGAAAAAAAGAAATGAAAAAAGAACGGCAGATAATAGATATAAACAAAGAGATGAGGAAAACAGAAGTTGAGAAAAAGAAGGAAGAAAGAAAGAAAGAAAAAAAGAAAGAAAGAAAAAGGAATATAGAGATACGAAAGAAAAAAAGAACCACAATATGTATATATAAAAAATAAAGTCGTCCTGGTGGCCTAAAGTCAGTATCAGCCAGTCAGTAAGGGAGTCCATCCCCTTTACACTAGCGCTAGATTAAGGATATTGTTTTGGCCTCTGAGGTGGAGCGCCACACCTACCATCAGCTGCTCACTTTACCGCACAGATCCCTGTGCTACTCATACGCTTAGTTGGCGAGGATCGGTATCAAATTCAGAACCTTAGCTCTACCGACTGAGCTAATATATATATATATATATATATATATATATATATAGTGATTGCTAGTAGTTCGGTTGTGTGCACGCAGATAGCTTAGTGGTATCTCATATATTTCATCATTCTCTTTTTCTACTTTAGTGGCATGGGTGCGAGAAGACGATTTAGCAATTAATTTCGATTATTGCTAAATAATTTCCATCTTATGAATATTGTTATCGTACAAAAATATTCGTCGCAAAAACTCGCGTAAAAATCACCGAAAACAGTCGTAGTAATTAAAACACGGAAATTTAAAATTATAGTATTGCATGTCCTGATTCGATCCTGAATGTTTTTTAATTCATTCACGGATCGGTCGGATTCCAAGATGGTATGATATGTTGGGCTACGGCCTCTAGGAGTAAAGTTGAAAAATGTGTCAAACTGACATTCGCATTTATATTAGAGATGATAATTGCTCATGGAGTTGGCCTGATTCCAAAATGGTATGATATGTTGGGCTACGGCCTCTAGGAGTAACGTTGAAAAAATGTCTCAAACTGACATTTGCATTTAATATTAGAGATGATAATTGCTCATGGAGTTGGCCTGATTCCAAATGGTATGATATGTTGGCTACGGCCTCTAGGAGTAACGTTGAAAAAATGTCTCAAACTGACATTTGCATTTAATATTAGAGATGATAATTGCTCATGGAGTTGGCCTGATTCCAAAATGGTATGAATATGTTGGGCTACGGCCTCTAGGAGTAACGTTGAAAAAATGTCTCAAACTGACATTTGCATTTAATATTAGAGATGATAATTGCTCATGGAGTTGGCCTGATTCCAAAATGGTATGATATGTTGGGCTAACGGCCTCTAGGAGTAACGTTGAAAAAATGTCTCAAACTGACATTTGCATTTAATATTAGAGATGATAATTGCTCATGGAGTTGGCCTGATTCCAAAATGGTATGATATGTTGGGCTACAGTCTCTAGGAGTAAAGTTTTAAAAATGTGACAAACTGCCACAATGTTTTTCGCATTTATTATTAAAGATAACGTTTTTTTTTAAATATAAATATTTTTATTTATTATTTGCCATACTATTTCTTTGACATCAAAAAATATTTCAGAAACTTTTAAACCAATCGAATCATTCCAATTTCGGTTCGAAAAGTAATCAAGAATTTGGTCTGTCTTTCGATTATTATTTTGTGGCTCACTGAAGAATTCAAGTCTTCGAGAATGACAAAGATTCCAGATAATTACGCTAAATATTCGATTGTCATCTTATCGCATAAAACCTGCTAAACTTTTTGCAATGAAAAATTAACCTCGGTGATGATTATAAAATATGATTCTTCTTTTGTTTTTTGGGTAATTATTTCTGCTTTCCCTTTGATAACTTAAAAAATATAATCATCTCACATAAAATAATCTCCATGTTTCTCTTCATATTACAATTTTTTGCACAACTACAGAACAATACAATATTTTCAGGTTCCCTGACACTGAGCCTATTATGGATGATGGGCGACTCCCAAAGGACATCTTCTATGCGGAACTTTCGTCTGACAAGAGACAGATTAGTCGCACCCAGCTGCGATCTATGGATATCTCCAAGTATGATCTCAAGTTATTTAAATAAACCCTGTCAACGGGAAAATTTGGCTCAGAACCGCCTTCAGTGGCGACAGGATCTCCGTAGCGGTCTATTCATGTCTGAAGTTACCCTGGTGCAACACCATGAAGCAAAGAGGTCCAAGAGAAAGCAACAGCGACAGAGCACTGGCACACCGTCAAGATCTCTAGAACCGGTTTTCACATGCGAAATCTTTGGCCGAAACAATTTGTTCTGTTACGCTCTCCTTTTGGAATGGAGAGATTACTGTTGCTTAGCGCCTTCTTCACTGGCACTAAATAATTATAATGCTGCATACCTCTTCTTCTTCAATTACTTGTACATCTATTCTTCTTCTGATCGTCTTTGATTCTATCTTCTAACATCTTGACTTGGTCTGGTCTAGCGTCTCGGATCTCCTAAGGTCTGGACTTTCTTTTGCTATGTTCTTGCTGGCTGGTCGTCCTGGATTCATTTCTCAGTCTTGTTACCAAGACATTCATCAACCACAAGAACATATTAATTATACAAACTTTTATTTCCTTAACTATACATTTCATGTAACTAAATATCTGACTAACATAGCGAGCGTGAGTTCCAGTTTTAGGCAGGACCTAGAATGGCCGACTTCTCTGCCTGACGGCTAACTGAAAAACTGGCGACCGAACAGGTCCCACGTGACTTCACGTATTTTGGCGGGCTTCTGTAATTTTTATGGAAGGACCCGGTCATGGTATGAAAAGGGTCACCCCCTGAGAATTACAGGGGATTGACAATAATGTTATGCAACCGCATAGATTATGTAACATTACGTGTCAACGTTTGTTATGTTATGACGTTTACTTCAAAAATGGTGTGATGATGTGTTGATTGTAGAAATATTTGAATATTTATCTCGCTGGACCGTTACTACATTGGAGAGTCTTTAATCTTGGTTGCTGGGTTGTTGCTGGAGTTGGTTGACGGTTTTTGGATGTCTGGGGTCTGGAAACCAACTTAGGGTACTGGGAGACATCTAATCTTGTGCCATTTAGAGCTTTTAGTAATAACACCTGGCCACTTCTTTTTCTCATTAGATTCTTGTTACCCCCAAGTCACAAGAACCGAGACCACGTCTTGTTCTTTCAACACATAATTCCAAACTCCATTCACACTCTGACCTCGCACTTCTTCTGTCTGTCCCTTCCCACAGCTCATCGGCTCGTGGTATTGATGATTCATCATTAAACTATTCCATTCTTATCTAACACATAATTCTTGATAAAAACTTTTCCGGGCTAATTGACATATCAGGTCACCCTCATGGTTTCACCCCCAACCCCCATTATGTTACACAGTCACATAAGGTGCTGTGCTATAACGAACTTTCAGGAAACGAGAAATGTATGGTCTTCTGAGACTGCGATGATACATCCGCTACTGAATTATATGGCACCTAAAACAAAATTAGTGTTTTCGTTTGGTTGTTTTGTTTTAGGGCGTATCAACCCTCTTTCAGGTCATTTAATCCCGAATTAAGTCATTAATTAAAATACAAATGACTCGGGTTGCTTACAGCACGTGCTGTTGCCCAAGTACTCACCGATTTAGAGTCTTAGTGTCCTGGGTATGACGGTGAACTGATGGTGAAGTTCCAATTTTGGAGCTCTGGGGAATGAGGAGTACTACTTCATCACCATTACTCCCAGGTTCACATTACAGTAGTAGTAATTGTTAGGGTTGCATCTATGGGGTAAATAGAAAAAAGGACTTCGAAAAAATGTTTGAAAAAGTTGAGTTTTAAAAAATTAAGTACCCAACTACAATGAATATAACAATATATATTCGTATTATTTGGATTATTCGGACTATTGTCCTCATCTTTATTCTTATTTGTACAACATTTCGGCCGATGTGCCCTCCGGAAATAATCCAAATTACCAAGCCTCATCTGAAAAAAAAAATCAGAGAAATATTAAAATGTATTTGGTATAAAATTAACCAATGGGGTGGCTTGCCGTAATATCCAACCAACCAACCAACAGCCACTTTTCTTTTTTTATTTCCTTTCCATATCTCCTCACATATTTTCTTGTTAATTTATTTTATGATTTTTGTTCGAGTTTCTTTCTTTTTGTTGAAATCTTTTAGATGTTCGTATTCGTTGTCATCTTACACGGATTTCTACTTGGCAAAATTAATATTCAAGTAAAGGTCGACTCTGCAAATTCCATAGAAGAAGTTACCAATTCTCTACTGATTTAGCAGAATACATTTTTTTTTGTTCAGGAATACCAATACATAAATCTACGCAAAAAATGTTTTTCTTGGTGAAGCTGTTCAAGATTTATTGATAAAAATGTCCAGACCCCACTAAGGAATTACGAAACTTTCTAGAGAAGAACAAAATGCCGATTACACTTCGAATCAATATTAAAATGATTTCAATAATAGAATAATCTTTACAGATCACTGCCGTCCCCCACAATCCCATAACTCCATCACTAGAATCTTTCCTCTCATGAGCCCTCAATTGGCTCATCAAACCCGCTGCAGATACACAAAGTTTGATGCAAATATGACATAGAAAGGACGTCCTTCCCGTTGAATCAGATGATAAAATGTGATGCTTATGCACCACCATATGTCTCTTAAGACCAGAAGCCAACTTACAGACCTTGCCACAGATAGCACAAGACACATTGTTGTTCCTGGAATTTGCATGAATTGACCTGGTGAGATCTCCTATGATTTACATATCCAACCTTAGAATGTAGACTCCTATTATATTGTATATGTTTATTATATATACATGTCTGTAATATATCTATAATATATATTTTTAGGTTTTGTCTGAAGCATAGTCTGTAAAATGAATAGGAAACTCAGTTGTAGTTTACGTGTTAAGTTCCATTTTATTTCATTCTATATTTCGGAAGCTTGCTCTTCCTTTATCAAGATTATCAAGACTTACTGTTTTATTTAGTTTTCGGCGTCTTTATAGCTGGTTCTCTGTGGCTTGGTTGGGTGAGGTTATGGTGTCCCTTTGTCTGTAGGTCATGTGTGGATGACCTCCTTTCTCCTGGTGCTACGACTGGCTGTTGCAAGGCGGGTGGTTGTCACCATTCTCCATTGGTGCCGTTGGGGGTTGATACCGGTTGGTTGTAGAAATATTTGTATTTGACCGACAAACAAAAACTTACATTGATCAGGTCTGTGCAAATACAATATGCCGTCTTGAGGACTTGCTAGAAGCAACGACCGATAGGGACGGGTGGTGAGATATACTGATGGGAACTTGTGCTCTGTTACACAATGGTCATGACGTGGAACCATGAGGGGAGTCTGAAGTAGCCAGATTAGTTATGGAAAAGTTTGAGTACTGGTATATGTGTTGGAACGGAAAGATTTGAATGATGATGTCAGCATGTACGCGTGGCATGGTTTTGATTGGACGAGGAATTGTACGTGGTGAAGGGGAGAAAGGATGAGTGGGAGTTGAGAGTTTTGAGATTTAAGGCCGGCCGTCAAAGAGTTCAGGCGTGCTGAGGCCGGTCTCCCCGCGCGGCGAATAATAATTATGGGCCAGATAAAATAAAAACTTGATCAAGTAACAAAAATAAGCCTTGTTAATTCAATTTGATTGAAAACAAAATCAGCACAAAATCAAAGCTCTTAGAAGAAGTAGCTAGAAGTGTTACGTTGCGATATTGTCACTATACCAAAAGCGATATATGTAGAAGTCAGCTACTACCGACAACTGGACTTCAATAAACAACAGATACGTATATACAAAATAGGACCCTTCTTTATTTCTCTTCGGCATGTAGGTAGGTGAGGGGCGTAAAGCTTCGCAATGAAAATGCCGGTGGCTGGCGATGACGGTGACGAGTGTTCACAGTGGAAAATGCCCGAGGGTTGACGGGAGACGACGTTATCTTCTCGGCTGCCGCTGGGATCTGTCTGTCTGTCGGATCGACCCTCTGGCTTTTATATTGACAACACGCCTACGCATTTTTATCTTTTGATCTGCTAACGGACATTTGTTATATATTTCTTTATTATCCCCCGCTTCCTTAACCGGAAAACCTCTCTTCCACTTTCTCTTTCTTTTGAAATATATATTTTTATCTTTCTCTTTGTCCCTCTGCCAGAAGCTTCCTTTTCCGGGTGAGGACAATACAACAGAAGACCTCAACTAGACAACAAGATGGCAGCCGGAGGAAATGGTTCAAGGATTAGCCAGAAGCAAGTAAGATCTCCTCTCCAAGTAAGTCTCTAATCTTTCTGTCAGTTTTCCTGTCTGTCTCTCCGTCTGTCTGTCAGTCTGTATTTCACTTTCTATCTCACTAATATCTATCTCTATCACTGAAGAACTCCCTTATCTGAGAAGTCTCACTCTCACCAATTTTATGCACGGTGTCAATATGGGTATATAATAGTACCGCAGCTTTGCACAATTTGATGATGGTAACGATTACATCAACTGACAACATTTTTTGTAAACGGAACTCTAATCAATAAATTCACAGTCTCTCAACATTGGGAAGATTAACTAAAAAATATTTATCTTTCTTGTGTAAAGACCGTCAATCTAATCTGTTGAAACTTCAACACAAATATTTCTCACTAATCTCACAGGTGGTTCTCACGATGTGGAATTTGGAAAAAGAAATACACACACACACACACACACACACATACATACATATATATATATATATACACACATATATATATACACATATATATATTTATATATATAAAAGGAAGTTTGGTATATACGTGTCGACGTATAAGTCCAAAACGGGAGGTCACTCTGATTCGAAATCTTGCTTGAACATTAATATCCTTATAACTAAGAAACATGCCAAATTTTTAATAATTAAGAGATATGATTCAATAATTAAGAAAAATTAGGAAATACCTTATACTCACCCCTTCACCACCCTAAATTAGGAAATACCTTATACTCACCCCTTCACACCCTACCCAACTCACGTCGGCAGTTTTGAACTTCCCAGACAGTTGGGTCGGTCTCTTACTATTTGATGTGAGTACTACGCACTCACTTCTCTTACTATATGCAAAAAAGTACAATGTTCATTTCTAATAAAAACAAAAACTACCCTCCCACAAATCGAGACAGTGTTGAGTGGTTCCTAACTATAATAAAAAAAAGATGAATTCTAGAATAAAAAATAAATAAATAACCTTCCACCCCATTCGTTGAAACTGCTTTAAAACACATAACGTTGCTCGGTGTTTTTATTTAAACTACGTAAATTTTTTTTCCAAAATTCTTGGAAATAATTTGAAGAAAAATTTAAGGTCGGCGTTCCCATTTCAACTACGTGATGTGATTTTTTTTCTGAAAATAATATATATATAAACAGATTAGATAGATTGGTAGTTTTTTGTTTTTTTTGCAGAATATAAAATTTTCAAGTTTTTTAAATCTTTTATTAAATTTGAAAGTCAGATAGCGAACTAATCGTCTTTATATAAAGAGAAGGGGGTAATTTTAATTTTAGAAAAAGTTAAAAATATAAAAATTGCACTGAATTATTTTGAGTCACAATCAGTGTTCGTCGGTCCAGATAAAATCGAAAAAAAAATCTTTTTAGAAATAAAGTATCGTATTACGACAAAACCAGTCGAAAAAAGAATCCGTCAAATTAACTTCATTTTTTTCCCAATAAATCAATTTTTTCTTCAATTTATTTTTAATGTTTTATTTTTCGAATTATTTTCATTTTTTATTTTTAGAAAACAAACAAGAATTTAAGAGATATATCAGAGAATTTCACTTTGATTTTTTTGTAAACTGACACGTAGCGTACACTTGTTTTGAATAGTTTCTGAGTTATACATACACACACACACACACACACACACACACACACAACACATATATATATATATATATATATATATATATATATTTGTATATGTATAAGTATTAACTTACGGGTGGGTATAAGAACGATCGTTGGAAGCGCACAATATCCAGAGGTTAAGGTTGAGAAAAAACAAATACAAAGTGCTCAATACAATGTAGAGCATAAATTTATTTTAAGAATGGAAATGAGTAACCTACTCGAGTTTCATCGATAGATTCTTCAGGGTTACTTTTAAATTAATCGAGTTTACGATTAATCTTTGGTGTTATAACATGCCCGTTGGAATGTTTATATTAATCGTAAACTCGAGTAACCCTGAAGAATCTATCGATGAAACTCGAGTAGGTTACTCATTTCCATTCTTAAAATATATATATATATATATATATATATGATATATTGAAAAACAAAGGATGTTTACAAATGCATGGGCTCATCTGCGTTATTCGGACTATTGTCCTCATCTTCATTGTTATTTGTACAATACCTGAAGAAGGCCGGGGGGCATATCGGCCGAAACGTTGTACAGATAACAATGAAGATGAGTACAATAGTCCGAATAACGCAGATAATATTTTTCTCTTACTCCATCTCACTTTTTGTCGTTGTCTATTCCTTTCTTTCTTTCTTTCTTTTTCTTTCTTTCTTTCTTTCTTTCTTTCTTTCTTTCTTTCTTTCTCTTTCTTTCTTTCTTTACTCTTTCTTTCTTTCTTCTTTCTTACACTTTTCTTTCTTTCTTTCTTTCTTTCTTCTTTCTTTCTTTCTCTTTCTTTCTTTCTTCCTTTCTTTCTTCCAATCTTTCTTTCTTTCTTTCCCTTTCACCTCACTGCCTCCTTCTTTTCTCCTCATCCTAATGTTTCTCTTTCTTCCCAATTTCATTCTTTTTCCCCTTACATTTTCTTTAACTCTTTTTGTGTATATTTTTTTAATGTTATATTTTTCTATCTAATTATGAAATAATGATTCAATATTAATAAGCAGTGGGTGGGCAAATATTTCCAATTGACAATCCTCACTGAAAAAGAATTCAAAATGCATTGTCCCGAACAATGACCCCCCCCCCCCCCAAAAAAAAGTGTATTCATTGTTTTTGTCTGAAAATAAATTATTTTCTTTCGTAATAAAACGATTGTTCATCTTCGCATTTATGCATTAACATTACATCAGCTGGGATAACAAAAAAGTTGATTAAATATTTGTTAGTTACGCGAAATATATCTTCTCTTATTATAATGGAGATTCGGTATCTATCCGTCTGTAACCGAAACTACGTCACTCCTTGCATCAAAATGTTCTCCGCCCTGTCGGCTGGGGCGTTAGAATGCACCAACTGCACCTTTGCAGAGGGGTAAGACTCCCCCAATGGGGCCACCTGTTGGTCGTGGGTGGTGACCAGTGATGCTTAAGGATAGAACCCAGGTGGATGAGCAGTTCATGACATGCAATACTCCACTTTGGCCCTATCTTGAGCTAGACGGGCGGTCGGAGATGCCCCCTCCGATCAATCGGCTGGTCACGTCAAGCCCTAGCACCTATATGATTTTCCCAACCCTATTGCCCTTATGGCAAGCCCCAACCCCTTTTTATCATATGGGTGCTAGAAGGTGGTGGCTGAGGGTCTACATGTCCTGGGAATGACGTTAAACTCTATCTGATGGTGAGGTTCCAGTTCTGGAGGTTTGGGGAATGTGGAGCACCCCTTCATCACCATTGCTCCCTGGTTCACTCTGACCCGGAGTGGTAGTACCTGTTAGGGTCCCATCTATGGGTTAAATAGAAAAATGTATTTATAAAAAAATGGTATTATCCATTAAGAATTGATTTATTTCAAAACTTTATCGGCATTAAATGACCCACTGAGGTTGATATCCCGTAAAACAAACCAAACCAAAATGTTGTCAACAATTGTTTATCAATTAGTTTTTTTAAAGTTTATCAACTAGTATTTAATTTATAGTCAAAATCATTATTAAATAGAAAAATAAATCTTATTTGTTAACGATGTCGCTATGAAAATCGGAATTAGCTTGGCCACAAAACAATCCATTTTATTAGAGTATTTACGTGACATCCCACGTATGCGGTATGACGGTATGACACAAGGTCACAGAACTGGAACCTAACCTGCAGATAGAGTTTAACATCATACCCAGGATTTTATTTTCGTAATTTCCCCCGGACATACATACATACACAGAACTGTCCTTTATATATGTATAGATAGATAGATCGCCTACGTCTCGGAGTAAACTTACTCCCCCGGACATACATACATACACAGAACTGTCCTTTATATATGTATAGATAGATAGATCGCCTACGTCTCGGAGTAAACTTACTACTAGAATTCTAAACAGAATGTTCTTTTTTTCATACAGGCTACATACTGGGCGTGGCTTGCTCTAGAGCAAGTGAAAAGATCCTTCATACAGAACTTTCCCAACGCGAGAGCCCATTCTTCATTTGTTGTGCACCGGTGACAATGCGAGAAGTTAGCCAATTCTTGCAGATGTGCAGTGAGGTGGAAATTTTGATTTTCATCACAAACTACAAATCACTACAGAAAACAAAAAGACATTCAAGGAAAAGGTCCGTGGCAGTTGCAAAAAACGCGGGGGGGGGGGGGCGGGCAAAATATAAAAAATAAAATAAAAGTAATTGAATCATAATAAAGTAATAATTCTTCTTGTTTTTGTATTCCAGTTGTTGAGAGAGAGACAGAGAGACAGAGAGACAGAGAGACAGAGAGAGAGAGAGAGAGAGGGGGAGAGAGTAATTTATAGTAATTTTTTAATCATTTTTTGTATTCCAGTTGTTGAGAGAAGGAGAGAGACAGAGACAGAGACAGAGACAAAGAGACAGAGAGAGAGAGAGAGACAGAGACAGAGACAGAGATAAAGAGAGAGAGAGAGAGAGAGAGAGAGAGAGAGAGAGAGAGGGAGAGAGAGCTTATTTTTGTATTGTTTTTTTTTGTTATATTATTTTTTTCTTTTAATTTTTGTATTCCAGT
>CM042162.1:88285336-88287836 GCA_023376005.1 Doryteuthis pealeii
GGCTTTCTGTAATATTCCATGGAAAGTCCCACCCGTGATATGAAAAGGGGCCATCCCTTCAGAAATACAGGGGGTTGACAACAATCTTATGCAACCGCATAGATTATGTAACACCACAGAAAATCCAAGTAAGACGATCGAGACACGCTCAAAACTATTGAAGAAGCGAGGACGAAGTCATTAATGACGTTCTCCTGTGGAAGACAACACATGTTCATGCCGGTGAGCGCCGTCCAACAAAGACGTACATTGAACAGCACTGCGCGGATACTGGATGTGGTGCTGAGGAAACCCGGGGACAAGATGATGTTGATGATGATGATGAAGATGATGATGAGGAAGTTGATGATGATGAAAGTATATATATGCAAGGTGTGTCAAAAGGTATCAAGATTTTTTGTACTTTTTAAAACACCTTGTATTCTGAAAAATTAATGTTTCATTTATTGTTCATTTCTATATTGGTAAATACAGCTTCAACCTCGATAATTTTATGACACATCTTGTATATAAATATATATATATATATATATATATATATATATAATCATTAATCTTCATACAATGACTGCTATCTACACAGTAGCATTGTAACCAACAAAGCCTTCATCAGATGATGACTCTGGGTTCAGTCATGGTCTCGGGGCCGAAGCATCATTACCACTAACCCAGAGCGGCCCAGCCATATCTCCCCATACCACCAAACTTTTTCGGTTTGATGTCACATTGTAGGATTGGCATATCCACACTGATGCGGTTAGAGCTTTATCCTGGATCCTTTTTTACGTATTTCCTTTTGTCTGGTGGAGAAAGTCCAAGCTTAGACAAAAATGGCATGGTTGATATATATATATATATATATATATATATATATATATATATATATAAAAGATTTTGGGATGTTTGTTTATTTTAGAAGCATTGTTGAAAAAGTATATATTAATATTTATATTTTTTCTTGAAGGCAATTACAATGCGCATAAAATTCGATAATTATAGAAGATAATAATGACAAGTGAATTTCGCAAAGAATTACTCGGTGTGTAGAATATCGTACAGACTGTTTCAACTTTATTAAGTCTCATCAGCGATATATACTAACGATTTCCCTCCGACAAAATCGAAACCGGGACTTCAGCAGGATAGTCAGAAACTATACTGTTTCGGCCACGATACAGCACGGAAATTCATTATTATCTTCTATAATTATCGAATTTTATGCGATATGCGCATTGTAATTGCCTTCAAGCAAATATATATATATATATATATATATTGATAACTTGATAAAACATCAACATATATTGATCTCTGGCGGTTGGTGCTTGTTTCTAAGTAAACCATGGATATCATTTTGATAAAGAAGATCGACAATAATATAAAGATGAGATCGAAGATGAGATCGAAGACTATAATAATAATCATCACTCTGGATGAATCGACTCTTTCACTTCATCAGATCATATTAAATTATCATCGATTTATTTTTCCGACTTTTACGAAAGTGGCGTCAGTTAACGATAAAATGAGAAGTAATTTATTAATTTTGTTTTATGCTCTTTTTTTGTTTGTTATTTTTCTTATTTTTTGTTAATGGTTAATTCTATTTTTGATGGTTGTTTTTTTTTTTTTTTTTTTTTTTTTTTTCCTTTTTTTTAATATTGGTTAATGGAATTCGTTCGGAGTGATTTGGTTTTTTTGTTTGTTTTTTTGTTTTTTTTTTTTTTTTGTGTGTGTTGTTGTTGTTGTTTTATTCATTATATTAATGACCGATTTGTTTTGCTCATTTGTTCAACTTCAGGTAGAAATCGTGGGTTTTGAGTGTTATGTTTTATTTGAATTTATAGCAAAGGAAAAAGTAATGTTTGCCAAATTACGAAACAAAGAGATAAAAAAAGAATAAATATAAAGCAGACACACAAAGCAATTAATTAGAAATGATCAATTAAAACATTAGTATTTATCTAATAATAATAATAATAATAATAATAATAATAATAACGTTAATAATAATAATAATAATAATAATAATAATAATAATAATAATGTATATATATATTATATGTGTATATATATGTATAGATATTGATTAGATACACACACACATGTCCTGCCATAAGTCACCCAAAAAGTGCGATATACATACCAGTTTAAAATGAACGAGAAATTATGGGGAAGCCAGCTAGTGTAATGGTTAGAGTGTCCGCCTGTCAGTCTAACAGGTAGGGTTCGAATCACGCACAAAGCACTGCCCTGTCTATAGCTCTGCTGATGAGGCCTAATAGGCTGAAATGTACATACAGAGATGACCTTTTCTCGATTTGTTTAGGCTTTACATTTAAACCGATATGCACGCCTAATTCATTTAGTTACAATTAATTAATTAACAAAATTAGGTATGACTTTGATTAAGCACATAATATCCCACAAACTGTCTGCATTTGCCATTTTCAAACACACTGTTTGACTACTTCACACACACACACACACACACACACAC
>CM042162.1:88290336-88309270 GCA_023376005.1 Doryteuthis pealeii
GTTTGACATGACTAGTTAATTGAACGGGGGAGGCCTTTCCAACCGGCCTTCTAGGTAAGTACCAAAGTGAACCATCGCATGTCATGAACCGCTCAGCCACAATGATTCCATCCTTAAGCATCCACCGCTTTTAAGTGGCCTTATTGGTGCGTCTTACCCCTCTGTAATGATGCAGTCGGCGTATTCTACAGTCCCTGCCGGTAGGGCTAAGCGGTGAATTTCAGAAGTGGACAGTGTTTCTCTGAATTTTTTTTGATGTGGCTTAATGATTAGTATTATTTGTATTATCCGAACTATTTTCCTCTCTCTCTCCCTCTCTCTCTCTCTCTCTCTCTCTCTCTCTCTTTCTATTTCTCTCTCTCTCTGTTTATTTATATATATATATATATATATATATATATATATATATATATATATATATTCTGCTCAAAGAAAAAAAACAGCTTTTCGTCAAATATAATTTTCACGACATGATAACTCATGATAACTCTGGCGTAAAAGGTGGAAGCGAGTCCTCATTATTCATAACCCAAATCGCCTCAGAAATGATTTATGATTCTGACATATTTTGTGAGGTTTCAAATCCTTTTTTTATATATTATATATTGTTATCTACAAACTCAGTCTCGGTTCATTTTGAACGTCCTCATCATCGGTCTTGCAGTATCGGAAGACTGTATAGTTCTTGTGCCCCTGATAAGTCAACTTTTAATTACAACTTCCACTACAACATAATGATATTGTTTTCATTTCTGGACATCATTATAATAATAAGTAAAATGAAATCTAACAAAAATGAATTGAAAGAGAAATTGCCCTGTGTGTTTTTAACTAAGTTTCTTTTGAATCTGTTTGGTACGTATCGTAACAGGGGTCCATGGTGATATTGGTGCTTCTATTTAGAAAGGGTGGAGGATTCTCAGTATCATTTCATGGTTAACAGTTGTCCATGTTATATTGGTGCTTCTATTGTTGCCGCTGCTTTCTCCTGGACCTCTTAGCTTCATGGTGTTGCGCCAGGGTGACTTCAAACAGTCCGCTATAATTCATTCAGACACTACAAAAAATAAAGCAGCTCTTCGTCGTATATAATTTTCATCGCGTGATAACTCTAGCATAATGGGTGGAGCGAGTCCTCGTTATTCATAAACCAATTCGCGCAAGAAATAATTTATGGTACTGACCTATTTTGTGAGGTTTCAAAATTCAAAATGTTCTATTCAACCAATGACAATAAAGATTATAAAAAATCATGGTTGGCAACCCTCCGTCTATTTTAGACGATGACGTAATTTTTTTCTTCTCTCTCTCTCTCTCTCTCTCTCTCTCTCTCTCTCTCTCTCTCTCTCTCTCTCTCTCTACAGCTATGTGAGTGGCTTGACAGACCGATCCTCGAATGGCAGTCTCTGGTGCAATGGCTGCAAACAAAAGGTGATGTTTTATGTAGGTGTTGGGGGCTGCTGTTTCTCCATTCTTTTAGCTCTCTTTTCTGTGGCAGCTTTTTTCCTCTCTTCTTCACTTCGATAATCATGGTTTGTATATAAAGTGTGTCTATTCTGTAGAGTTAATATTCATTATAATAATTATCAGTTGTAAACTGGATTATAGAACAAAATCTGTATAGGAAAATCAGATAAGTAGAAGGGAATTTTGACATGTGTTTGTTTGTGTGGGGATTAAAATAAAACTAAAATAGAATAAAAATTAAAAAAAAAACAAACTCCCTTCACCAGAAAAACTCTCCGTGCATTTGTGAGAAAAGGGACTGACTCCAGACTCCAAAAGAATATCCGGCCATTCCAGTTTAGGCCTGAACTGTGTGTAGTCGCTTCCTCAGCCAAGGGGATATCCCCTCGTCACGTACGACCATGGCCAGTGAATAAAGTCTAAGTCATAAAACCACCTTCTGTTTTTGTCTCTTCTCTTTCGTTCCTTGAATTCCTTCCTTTTCAGTGTGACCACCAAATAAGATGGGGATAGACTCCCTCGCTGCATGGCTGATACCGACATTAGGCCGCCCCAGCGACTTTACTTTTTTTTTACTTATAAAGCAAAAACCCGGCTGAGAGAAACACGCTGTTCATAAGCTGATATACACCACCTCCTTAATCTTCCGCAACTCCACCCCCATCAATTCTGCTTATCGGTTATCTAGACCCAACTCGAGAGTGGGTAGGGCATCATTCTCTCCCCTCCCACCCCCACCAGCTACGGTCAGCTTAATCAGCTTGGTGTGTGAGGAGACTTAGGAGAGACTGCTAATATCGGCTTATCTAAGTCTGGTGGGTGAAGATTTGGACACTGTGCGGTTTCTCTAGGTCAATATATCTCTCATTTTTTCCCCACATAGATCTTAGTAAATCACATGACGGATCTTTGAAAATCACGTGAAAAAATCATGCATAACTGAAAAAAAACAAAAAAACGCAGCATCTGCGCTCAGAAGTTTTCGGCTTGGATAATTAAAAAAAAATGTTTGCTACTATCGTCTCTGGCCATGCTGAAAAGAAACACCCTTAAACAACAAAGGCTATCGATAGATAGACATTAATCCAAAATTATATAACTGAAGCCAAAGTAAAAAAAGAAAAAAAAAGACCCCTGGGTCGGTGCTTATCAATCAAACCTACATAATCCAATGTTTGCTCGTCCCATTTCTATGTCACTTCTACACTACTCTCAAAATTATGGACACACTTAATCTATTATTTAGCAGCCAGAGCTCTAGAGCGGGAACCTCACCATCTGATGCAACTTAGATTCATACATAGTCAAGTGATACTGGAAGCTACTGAAAATTAAGAACAGTGGCAACAAAAGAGTTAATGCTATATTATCACCATTCAACTATAACATAAGGCAGTGAGTATTATAATATGTATCTACCCAATTCGTTTGCAACGAAAGGATGTGTATTTAGACTGGGGT
The DNA here is from genome assembly GCA_023376005.1 of Doryteuthis pealeii. Taxonomy (NCBI): domain Eukaryota; kingdom Metazoa; phylum Mollusca; class Cephalopoda; order Myopsida; family Loliginidae; genus Doryteuthis; species Doryteuthis pealeii. The sequence continues at coordinate 88,293,265 of CM042162.1, forward strand.
TTTATGGTAACGAAAACAATTTTGAATGGTAGTCATATTCTTATTATGACGATGTTATTTCTCTTTTGAATTCATATAACTTTCTTTTTGTTCATATTCAATTATAACTGTAACAATGACAAAAACATTTTAACAAGTCTGTTGGTTTTATTTTATCAAAATAAAACACTCAAGCTGTTTTTCCTATACAAGAGGAAAAAACACTTCGTACAATTTTTTAAATTATTTAGAAAGAAAGCCATTACAACATAAAACAAACAAAAAAAGAACAAGTTAAGTAACTGTTTGGCTATTAATGAATTCATATCGTCTATCACACACCTTATATAGCAAAGATCTCAACACTTATATCAGACGTATCTTACGTATGATATAAGTATATATTGTAAATTATACCAGTATACCCCTGCTGTATTTTCAAAAATATATGTTTTTTTTTGTCCCAAACAGAGCTCAAAGAGAAATACGAATTAAATTGAATAGCTTCTACATACACTTTTCGAGGATCAAACTCTCTACTAACAATGGATATGCGGGACTAGCTAGCTTACCATGACTTTAACATGAGACGCCCTTGTGTAATACAGTTTTACATTACGAAAGAATAGATTTTTTTAAAAGTAACGGTAATTCTATATCTAGTGATTGGCCATTCGCTGACGCTGGTAGCTGTTATTTGGTTGTTCAGTTGGGCGCTGAACAATGTGGTCACAATGGCGATCTGTCCATTGATACTAAATTCTCACACGCATGTTACTTGATCTGGGTGTTATGAAATAATAAAAAGCTCTAAGAAAAAATGAAAGTCTTGTGTTCGTATACTAAGAACAAACAAAGGGCCAAGACACAGAAGTCTTCCCAGAATTACATCTACAAAATCAGATTCAGAGATAGATCCAGCTAAGAATAATTATAATATCTACCAGCCCCAAGAAGATAGCAGAATCCAGAGATAAGATAACAACCACACAGGTAACAGATACAGAAGATAAGATCCACCTACTCAGAACAAGATATATATGAAGAAAATAAGCATATCAGTATACAACCAGGGGTATACGGGTATACGTATTGTGGGAAGCGCGTGGTGTAATGGCTAAAGTCATGGGAAATGGATTCGTCGCCCCGAGTTCAAATCCTGGATGTGGTAATTGCATTTCACTTAGCGCTAATACCTTTGGGAAAGGTATGAATCCTACTCTCCCTCCAGCTATGGATAAATAGTAGGGCAGACTGGACTCTTTAACCTTGGTTAGGCAACCGGTCTAGAAGAAGGAACACTCTGAATACAACCAGGTGTATACTGGTATACTTTACAATATAGACTTATATCATACGTAAGATACGTCTGATATAAGTGTTGAGATTTTTGCTATATAAGGTGTGTGATAGACGCCTGCTTTTACTTATAGACTCGGCAAGAATCATATGATCTCTCTTGGCCAATCACTGGCAGTATTCTGCTGTTGAGACAATACTTATACCGGCAATACTGGCCATAACTACGCTGACACTCGTGGACGACGGACATAGAATTAAATCACTGGACCTCTAACAATACGCAGGATAGGACTTACCAAAGGATTCCATAACTCATGACTTACTTACTTTAAGTCCTTTTCAACTGGCCAAGGATGGTATTTAAAAACTTAACAATAAGTATGGTATATGATACCATCTAGTTTTTTTTAAATATCTGTACGGTCACTTGCCCCATATCACCCAAACCATCCGAGAAAGATGAACAAGTACTCAAGACACTGCTGGAGAAGCAAGGACGAACTCATAAGTGACGTCCTCCTGTGGAAGCCAGCACATGGAACACTAGAGTAGGCCATTCAGCAAATACGTACATTGACTAGTTCTGCATGGATAGTGGATGCTGCGCAGAGGACCTATGAGAACAATGAGTAATAGGGACTGTTGGAGAAAGATTGTCATGGATATCCGTGCTAATAGCGTGACATGATGGTGGTGATGAAATAACACCAGCCCGGGTACCCAGAAAGGTGATAAACGTCTTAACCAATATAGTAGAGATAGCAGAGATGTCCGGCTGACAGAGTAGGGACACAAGACGATGGAAGATAAGTGTTATAATAGGATTTGAAGAAGGAAAGGGCTATACAAGAATAGTATGATTGGAAAACCAAGATGGAATTGCAGTGTAATATACCACTTCAGGGTAGAGTGAACCTGTGAGTAATTGAAACGAAGAGGTGACTGGCCACTCCTAAGAGTTCCGGTAGTGGAGCCTCACAATCGAATGCAATTTATTTACTTTATACTGGGCAAGTGACACTGGAAGCTATCGAAAATTGAAAAATTCAGCAACAAAAGAGATAATGCTATACTTTAGCTATTCAACTATAAAATAAGTCTGTGTGTATTATAACACACACACACACACACACACCACACACACACACACACATATATATATATATATATAATATTTTGTATATGTATAAGTATTAACTTACCGGTGGTATAAGAACGATCGTTGGAAGCGCACAATATCCAGAGGTTAAGGTTGAGAAAAAACAAATACAAAGTGCTCAATACAATGTAGAGCATAAATTTATTTAAGAATGGAAATGAGTAACCTACTCGAGTTTCATCGATAGATTCTTCAGGGTTACTTTAAATTAATCGAGTTTACGATTCATCTTTGGTGTTATAAAACATTCCCGTTGGAATGGACTTAAGTCCCATTCCAACGGGAATGTTTATAACACAAAGATGAATCGTAAACTCGATTAATTTAAAAGTAACCCTGAAGAATCTATCGATGAAACTCGAGTAGGTTACTCATTTCCATTCTTATATATATATATATATATATATATATATGCAGGGGTGCACGTGTGTGTATGCGTGTGTGTATGTAAGTATGTGTAAAATATTAGGGTGTGTATTATAGTATATATATATATATATATATATATATATATATATAATATACTGTAATAGACATATCCTTATATATGGATATGGCAGTGTGTATCATATATATATATATATATATATATATATATATATATATATATATATATATATATAATGTAGAATACACGGGATCTTATAATGAATTGATATTTATTAGTCGATGTGAATTTAATTATTTCAGAAGAAAAAAGGATGTATATGTGGATAAAATATGATATATATATATATATATATATATATATATATATATATATAGAGAGAGAGAGAGAGAGAGAGAGAGAGAGAGAGAGAGAAGATAATCTTTAGATTAGAAAAACGATGAAATTGAAATGTAATATGCGATTTTGGGAATAATACACGAAGATAGAATAATCTAGTTCTTGACTCCCTGTCGCGCTACTTTAACTCAAATATATATATGTATATATATATATATATATATATATATATATATATATATATATTTCTATAATACACAAAGCATTAAATATATATATAAGTATGAATCTATACTTACAGATATATATATATATATATATATATATATATATATATATATATATATATACATACATACATGTATATATGTATATATGTGTGTATATATATATAGCCATATCTCTGTAAGTATAGATTCATACTTATATATATTTAAGTCTTCGTGTATTATAGAATATATATATATATATGTATGTATATATATAAACATATATATAATACACACACACACACACACATATATATAAATATATATACATATATATATGTATATTTATTTATTTATTTACAGATAGATAGAAATATAGATAGATCTTTAGATTAGAAAAAAACGATGAAATTGAAGTGTAATATACGAACGCGGGAATAATACATGAACGGAGAATAATATAATACATTGGAGAAAATTATTCTCGCGGAAAATATCAGTTGAAAAACCTATCAATGAAAAGAAGTCAATACCATCAACTGACACATGATTGTGAAAGCGTAAAGATTTTCCCTTGGTTTATGCAAATAACGGAAAGAAGAATGAGAATGAGAAAGAGAAAGAGAAAGAGAAAAAAAACAGGAATAGAATCGATAATTCTGACTTGCTATTAGCTTCAGCACGGAACGTCTCCAGATATGATTCTCTTGTTTGTTGTATACATGTTGTTGCTGAAGATTGTTAGAGGAAAGATTAGTTCAAATATTGGACGTTTCTGTTTGTGATAGCCAGTCCAATATTTAAGACCTACACGCAGAGACAGTACAAATGTAAATATGTGCTACAAACCATCTAAGAGTATTCCCGGTCTCGCCGGCTAACTGTTTCCCATTGCTACAATATTAAACAGATTAACGTCCTCTAAGTGTAAAAAATCCGTAATTGTTGTTAGGGCTAATATAATGGTGTTTATTATGGATAGTAAGTAAAGTAAAAGTAAAGTCGACAGGGCGGCCTAAAGTCGATATCAGCCAGTCAGCGAGGGAGTCTATCCCCTTTTCAATAGGGCTAGACCAAGGAGATTGTTTTAGCATCTGAGGTGGAGCGCCACACCTATCACCAGCTCCTTACTTTACCGCACAGATCCCTGTGCTACTCATAACGCTGAGTTGGCGGGGACCGGTATCGAACTAGGAACCTTGTGGTTTCAAGCCGAACGCTCTACCGACTGAGCTAACCCGGCTCCTGGTCTATTCCATTGACATATCATACGATCAAATCTCGTTGAAAGCAACGGATCCCGTTAGATCACCAAAGTTAATCCATGCGCCTGTTCAATACTAATTGAGTAACCACTAAAGTAACAGCAGGTACTGTAAATAATTTGAGTATTTTGTTTTAAAAACTTGATTCGGTATAAAATGAGCCGAAAAGGGTTGATATGCTGTAAAAAGAAAAAGAAACATTGCAAAACTTTCGTTATTGAACCGGATCATCGCGATATCCAGCTGAGTGCTCAATCAATTGAGCTAAAGTGTAGATTATTGGGAATAAAGTATCGGTATTGAACTTGCAATTGCTTACTAAAAATATCATTATCATTTACTTGAAACCATATAACTGTGTGCCAACAAATGACTATTATTAGATGGAAATAATTACTCGAAATCAGATAGTTATTAGTATTGGAGAGGAATATTTGAAACTATATAACTGTGCAAATTGTTTGTAATAGATAGGAACACTTGTTGGGTTATATATAAGGTATATATGTACGCAAAATTGTCACTTTAACAACAGGCACTTCCATAAGTAACATTAGTAGAAAAAATCATCATGTATATCACGCGTGACATCGCACACATGCGCACAAACAAAAATACGCACACATACGCATGGACACTATCATATCATCACAGCCTTCACGCATTTCTACGCGCTTGCGCATGACATCATACACATACGCTCAAACAAAAATACGCACACGTACAAACAAAAAGAGCATTCGACATCACGTAAACACGTAAACACACAACACGAGAATACGGTTAAAAAACGCACACATTTGACCATTTACACCATTTCTGGCATTTAAAAAAAACTATTTCGTTTACCTGATGAATGCTTTTAGTAGGAAACCATTGGTAGTAATATCGTTCCCTAATAAATGAATAAAAGCTAAAACTTTTATTTGTCACTTCATTCAACTATATATATATATATATATATATATATATATATATATATATATATCATTGATAGAACGGTTATATATAAGTTAAGGTAGTGCGGATATAGAATCAACATCTGGTTATTTGTCAACCTGAAATTAAAACAGCCAACATTCCCAGGATGTCGACCAAGTCCCCCTTATTGACTATAAAAAAGGCACCCGCTGCACATGATCAGAATTTCCCAATCTCACGTTTATTTGTATGTATATTTCTCATATTTCTCATGCGTGGCATATTGTGGCGGAGATCGTTTGGGTTAAGCAGAGCGCGATCCTTAGTTTAGAATCCTATGGTTGTTCCTTGGTGCTCCTCAGTCTTGCAGGTCCTTCGTCAATGATTGCAAATAAACGTCTGTCAGTATCAGTGATTAAGTAGTTCACCAACCACGTATTCGGGCTGTTGATTGGCTGATGTTTAAACCATGTGACCTTGCTTAGTCTATAAATTTAAGTGGTAGACTGCAGCACGGCTTATATACAACAAATAATCCAACAAAAGAACAGATAAAATATTGGACGTTTGTGTTTCTGATAGCCTTTCCAATATTGAGGACCTACATGCAGAGACCGTACGCACGTAAACACGTGGTTGAAAGTGATCCACAGCACCTAGTGTTAAGGTTCGTTTAGTTTGTTTTATTTGTTGTATTTTACAACATGTCAACCCTTGTTGGGTTATTTTATACCGAAGACGTTTTTCTTATATTCATTCTTGATGGGTTGGTTTGATTTTACGGCATGTCAACCCTTGTTGTGTTATTTTATGCTGAAGACGTTTTGTTCTATTCAGGCTGGATGGGTATTCAATTTATTTTTTCAAGCTCAATATTTTTAACACAGTTTTTTATTTTTTTTGGTGAACTCATTTTTTCATCTACATAACCCATAGATGGGGCTTTAAAAGCTTCTACCACGCCGAGTCAGAGTGGACCTAAGAGTAATGGCGATGAAGAGGTATACTAAATTCCCCAAACTCCATTACTGAAACTTCACCATTAGATAGAATTTAATGTCATACCCAGGGCATTAAAATCATCAACTACAACTTTCTAGCACATATATGATAAAAAGTGCTAATACCCTTGGGAAATGTATGAGTCCTACTCTCCCTCCAGCTATGGGTAAATAGCAGGGCAGACTGGGCTCTTTAGCCTTGGTAAGGCAACCGGTCTAGGAGAAGGAAAACTCTGAATTCAAAGCTGTTAAACTCTGCTTAAGAAATTGACCTTGTGTCACATCCTGCTTGTGAAGAGGGGTTGGTAAATATATATATATGATAAAAAGTGTTCGGGTTTGCCATAAGGGCAATTGGTTCGGCACAATCATATACTGCTTGACGTGACCAGTTGATTGATAGGAGGCGCCATCTCCCACCGCCCGTCTAGTATAGGCAAAATCAAGTGTTGCATGTCATGAACTGCTTCACCACCAAGAATCCGTTCTTAAGCACCACGGGTCGTCGTCTACGGTCAATAGGTAGCCTCAATCGGGTGATTTTAACCCTCTGAAGAGATGCAGTCGGAGTATTCTTCTTATTTTTCCCATCTATGGGTTAAATAGAAAAACATGAGTTGATAAACACAATTGTATTATCCATTAAGAATTGATTTATTTCAAAACTTTATCGGCATTAAATGACCCACTGAGGTTGATATGCCGTAAAACAAAATAAACCAAATCTTCTTATTTCGGGTATACTAAATAGAGCTTCAGTCTCGATAATTTTTTAAACAAAACTCGTAACCATAGAGCTTAACTCTCGAAACTTTTTGAACACACATCGTATTTTGCAGAAAATCAATGGTTCATTTATTGTTTATTTCTGTCATTGTAAATACAGCTTTAGTCTCAAGACTTTTTGAACACAGCTCGTATCTTTAAGAAAATTAATGTTTCATTCATTGTTCATGTTTATCTGGTAAATACAGTTTCAGTCTCGATACTTTTTTTTAAAACAAAACTCGCAAACACAGTTTTTGAACCCAGCTCATATTTTAAGAAAATTAACGTTTCATTCATTGGTCATGTCTATCTTGGTAAATACAGCTTCAGTCTCGACTATTTTTGAACTCATATCATGTTTTATAGAAAATTAATATTTCATTCATTTTTCTATTTGTTATGCTATTTAGCTTCAGGCTCGATACCTTTCTTTAAGAAAACTTGCAAACACAGTGAGAAATACATCACTTCCGATGAGCCAAATGATAGACCCACCCCCACCCCGCAAGATGGTGTTTGGCATTTTACAGAAGCACCGCAAAAGAAAATATGACATGCAGAATTGAAAAATTACAGCTTACTTTATCTTGTGTATCTCTGCTTATATTCAAAGAAGAAGCATTTCTCCAATGATGTACAGAGATGAACCAAAAGTAAATAGATGCTTCTATTTTTCACTCAGTCGTCTCTATTCCTTGTTTTACAGAGACGTAACAAATATATATGTATATCTTTATTTCTCACACAGAATGTTTTACACGTTAATCTACAGAGCAGATCTGCAGTTCAGTTCATAGACAGCTATATTTTCTGAGAACAAATACGCACTGATATACAGAGATACGTCAAAATGCGAAAATATTTTTTTTTCTCAGGAAAGTAGAACGTCAGTCTAGTATAAAAAAAAAAAGAAAATAGAGTGGAAAAATAAATTCGACTTGTTGAAGAGAGGGGGGGGGTCAACAATGTCTTCGCCGTCACAAAATCTATAGCACAAAATCCGTCGTCGTCGCAAAACCATCAACTCAAACATCTTCAGCAGCTGAAAAAATCGCAACTCCTGCTGTCGTCACCCCACTTCTACTTATACAATTTTTCTTTCAACATCCGGGTGTCTGCACCTCATGCACGAGATTCTCGAGCCAAACCCGACCGCCGGAATCATCATAGCCATCATCCGGGCACCTGGCGCTTACATCCGGGACAGTAGCTTCTAGACTTCGGTGACAATGTTTGCATTCTGAAGGAAGTGGGTTCGATTCTACAGTCCGACATGTCAGGCAAAGCCTAGCCCGCTTCCTTCGAGAATACGGCAGGCCCTGACGCTCGCCACTCACCTCGTGTTCTCTGTCACAGTCAGTAACTACTGATTATCTAAAAGCAATTTCGCTTTTTTGCGCTTTGCCGAGCCAGCAACATTTCATGTTTTAAACTATAAAAAAAGAAGTATTTGAAGAAAATTAATGTTTATTCATTGTTCATTTCTGACTTAGTAAATACAGCTTCAGAGTCGGTACTTTTTGAAAACGCCTCGTATCTTAAAGCAAATTAACGTTTCATTCAGTGTTCATTTCTGTATTAGTAAATACATCTGCAGTCTGGATATCTTTTAAACACAGTTCGTATTTTGAGGAAAATGAATGTTTCCTTTATTGTTCGTTTCGTAAATACAGCTTCAGTCTTGAGATGTTTTGAACAGTCCACGTTTCTTGAAGAAAATTAACGTTTCATTCTTTGATCGTTTCTGTTTGGGTAAATACAGCTTCAGTCTGTTTTTAAAGAATTGTGTTGGATATTGTACAAACGGAAATATGAATTTCCGGTTAAATTAAACAAAGCGAACAAAAGAAGGATGGGAAACAATAAGTTCGGAGATAGTTATCAGATCAAGGGTAGAGATGCGTAGGCTTTTGTATGACGATACGTCAATACAAAAGCCAGAGGTCAGTAGTGAAGAGACCACATTCAGGAGAGAGACGGCGGACCGACGCGGTCACGCACCGCCACGGTTTAAGGGTGGTGAGACGCCACTAGCCACCCCTTTACCTTACCTCACCATCCCAGCAGCAGTAGGAGTAGTCATTGTCAACCCTTGGGCAGTTCCCATTGTCAACGCTCGTCACCCACCACGTACAGCCGAGAGAAGAAATAAAGTCAAAACTACTATATACCATGTGTTGTAGATTTCCTTAAGCGACCACTACATATATCGTCTAAGGGTTAGATACCCGTAGTATACCAGCAACGTATACGATTCAACGTGAGTTTGAAGATGCCAGTATATAACATATACGATTCAGAGTAGCGAAGAAAGGACTATGCAACAATTGTCATATTTTGAAGAGAATATAATTTTCTTTCATTATTCATTTACGCTTTCGTAGATACAGCTTCAGTCTTTGAATAACCTAATCGTATTTTGAAGATAATTAGCGTTTATTTCATTTTTCATTTCACTCTTGGTAAATACAGCTTCAGTCTAAAGACTTTTTGAACATACCTCCTATTTTGAAAGAAAATTAACGTTTCATCATTTTCTGTCTTTGTAAATACAGCTTTAGTCTCGATAATTCTTGAACACAGCTCGTATTTTTTAAAAATTTAACGTTTCTTTCATTGTTCATGTTTATCTTGGTAAATACAGTTTCAGCACTGATTATTTTTTAATCTAATTTCATACTTTGAAGAAAATGAACGTTTAATTCATTCTTCATTTCTCTTTTGCTAAATAAAGCTTCAGTCTCGATAATCTTTTAACAAAACTTGCAAACACATTTTTTGAACATTGCTTGTGTTTTTAAGAAAATTAACGTTTCGTTCATTGTTCATATTTATCATGGTAAATACAGCTTCAGTCTCGACTATTTTTGAACTCATATCATATTTTAAAGAAAATTAATATTTCATTCATTTTTCATTTTGTTATTGCTAAATAGAGCTTCAGGCTCGATACTTTTCTTTAAGAAAACTCGCAAACACAGTGAGAAATACATCACTTCCGATGAGCCAAATGATAGACTCCCTCACCCCACAAGATGGTGTTTGGCATTTTACAGAAGAAACCGCAAAAGGGAATACGACTTGCAGAATTGAAAAATTACAGCTTACGTTATCTTGTGTATCTCTGCTTATATTCAAAGAAGAACGATTATCCAATGATGTAGAGAGATGCACCAAGAATGAACATATATCTTTATTTCGCAGATAGAAAGCTTTACACGATAATCTTCAGAGAGAAAAGATGAGTAAATAGACAGCTGTATTTTCTGAGAACAAATACGCACTGATATATTCAGATACGTCAAAATGCGGAAAGATATTTTTCTCACGAAAGTAGAACGTCACCATCCACCGATTATTTAATGTTACATAATTCGTAGGTAGCTTATGAATTGTGCACGTACTGTAGTTATATCAATTTTGAATCAGAGTTCGTTAGATTCAAAACAACGAAGGTTGAGTCGAAAATTACTCTAATCGTTATAGTTAGCTTTATTGGCGAGTAATAACCTTTTGCTAGACTCCTCAAAAAATGCACCAGTAGTACGTAAGACAGTTTTTAGTTTAGTCGCAACCCGAAATTCAGAGTGAGCTGACGCAAAAGTATGGGAATGTGGAGGACTTCGTATCATCACTATTACCCCCAGGTTCACTCTGACCCGGAGTGGATGTAGCAGTTAGGATCCCACCTACGGGTTAAATAGATAGAAAATGAGTATTAAAAATATGATTAAAAAGACTTGTGTGTACATTAAGAATAAAACAAAATCGTCTTCGGTATAAAATAACCCCATCTGTTGATATGACGTTGAATCAACCAACCAACCAACCAACCAACCAAAAAAGACTACAAAACAATGATGTTTAAAAAATTCTAAACAGCGAGATGTCGTTTCTCAATACGCGTGGGTCCTGAGCTGGGTTTTTGTTTAATAAAGACTTGAAGAAAAACAAAAAAGTCTTGTTAATTCATTAAGATAAAAAAATGACTAGCCCAAACAGAAAGAAGAACCAGAAAGAGAAAACAGCCCTGTCTTCGGACAAAATAACCCAGCGAGGGTTGACATGCAGTAAAATCCAACAAACCAACCAACCAACTGAGGAAAGTGCTAGGATACTGAAGAGATTTGCTGTCTCTTGAATTTCGAGGGAAAATCGATAAATTTCTTTAGGTGGAAGAAGAAGAGAAGAAGAGAGAAGAAGAAGAGAAAAGACAAGAAGAAGAAGAAGAAGAAGAAGAAGAAGAAGAAGATGGAAGGGACAGAAGATGAAAAACAAGATGAAGAAGAAGAAGAAGAAGAAGAAGAAGAAGAAGAAGAAGAGAAGAGAAGAAGAAGAAGAGAGAAGAAGAGGAAAAGGGCAAGAAGAAGAAGAGAAGAAGAAGAAAAGAAGAAGAAAGAGAAGATGGAAAAAGAGAAGAAGAAGAAGAAGAAGAGAAGAAGAGAAGAAGAAGAAGAAGAAGAAGAAGAGAAGAAGTAGAAGAAGAAGTAGAAGAGGAGAAGAGAAGAGAAGTAGAAGAAGAAGAAGAAGAAGAAGAAGTAGAAGAAGAAGAAGAAGAAGAAGAAGAAGAAGAAGATGGAAAAGGGCAAGAAAGAAGAAGAGAAGAAGAAATGAAGAACAAGATGAGAAGAAGAAGAAGAAGAAAAGAAGAAGAAGAATAAGAGAAGAAGAAGGGAAAAAGAGCAAGAAGAGAAGAAGAAGAAGAAGAAGAAGAAGAAGAGAGATGGACAATAATGAGACCAACTGAAAAGTTGGCCAATCTGCTGCTAATGTGAAGACGAGCGGAAGTAATGACGACTTTTAAACAGTTTCTTGTGCTAATGATTTCTGACAAACGAACATAAAAATACTAAAAAAAACTATAAAAAAAGCCAAGAAAATCGACTGCCAGTTAAGATGATGGGCAGCAAATCGTTGAGTGCAGTCGATGTAAGAAAAAATCTCATCGGACCAATACGGTAGACTTTGTCGATTATTAGTAAAAATGTCCCTCGGGGGTAAAGGACACATCAAAAGAGAGATTGTGAACGAGAGAGAGAGAGGAGAGAGAGAGAGAGGAGAGAGAGAGAGAGAGAGAGAGAGATGGTGAGTGGGAGAAGTCGAAAGGATAGAAGATAGATAAATAGATTTAGAGAGAAAGAGAGAGGAGAGAGAGAGAGAGAGAGAAAGAGAGAGAGGAAAGTTTATTATTTGTAAGATCATGGAGAGAGGGGGAGAGAGCAAGAAAGGGGTGTTTATTTGTAAGAATATACTGCTTTTAGGGGTAAAGACACGTGAAGAAGTAATATCGTGAGAGAGAGAGAGAGAGGGGGGGGAGAAGAGAAGAGAGAGTTTAAAAGAGATATATATATTCCCTTCTTAATTTTTATATATATTATAAAGAGAGAGAGAGCGAAGGGGGGAGAGAGAGTAAAAGAGGGATATATATATATCCTCTTTAATTTATATATATATTATATATTACTTATATAACAGAGAGAGAGAGAGAGAGGAAGAGAGAGAGAGAGAGAGAGGGGTTATTATTTGTAAGAATTTGCTAATTTTGGTGATTAAAGGAACATACGAGAGAGAGAGAGAGAGAGAAGAGAGCAGAGAGAGATTTAGAAGAGAAAGAGTGAGAGTGAGAGAGAGAGAGGGGGTATTTTGGAAGACTGTGATAAAAGTGTGATGTGAGTGTGAGAATGATAGATAGATACGATAGATAGATAGATAGATAGAGCGACAAACAGAAGGGTTTATTATTGTCCAGATGTGCTGTTCGGGGTAAGAATAAGAAGAGTGGTCGAGACAGAAAGCGAGTAGGGAGGAGATAGATAGATAAATGAGAGAGAGAGAGAGAGAGGAGAGAGAGAGAGAGAGAGAAGAGAGGGGTAGGGTTTATTCTGATAATGTGCTTGCTTATTTTGGGTGGCGGGGTAGTGGCGTAGGATGCGGTGTGTATGGTCGTAAAACTAGTGACGCCTCAGATCGTTTTTTTCCTATAAGCACTCCAGTGAAAAAAACGGTCAAGTAAAACAAAAAAAAAAAAAACGTACAGACACAAAACAAAAACAAAAACTCAAGAAATGAGGTGATGATAAGAAGTTGCGTTTTCTTTCTTTTAATCTTATTTGGAATTGGTCTTTTTGAGTATCTATATATATATCTTATTATAATGGAGATTGTGTGTTTTCTGTCTGTAACGAAACTATATTACTAGCTCAAGTCACAATTCCTTCGTTATTTACGTCACATTCTCCATGATTTTATTTATATTTAAACCTCAATTATTAATAAAATTGCTTCCACCTTTTTTTAGTGTGTCCATATTTATACAAATAACATGCAATTGTATTTATATATCCAAATAGCGTTTACAGTGTGAATGGGAAGGTTAATTTGCATATTGATATTAAAAATGTGATTTTATTAAATATGTGCTTAGTATTATTGATTTCTAACTGTTTGTTTTATTTTTAATGAATATAAGCAAAAATCTCTTCAATGATCTTAATGAAATCCATTAACAAGAAAAATAATGTCATTTATATTCTTTATTTCCTAATTTAAACTAATAGTTAAATAGTAAAATTCAGCATAAAGACGGGAGAGATGGAAGAGTAAGTTCATTTCTATTTTTCTATTATACCCCACTCTGTTAAATCTTTTTATCTGCCTTCTTACTAGACTTTCTAATTAAATACGATATTTCATTACTTAAACTTAAATCTTGCACCCGGAGGGTGCATATATTTGCTAGTATAAATATATATATATATATATTATTATATATATATATGAAAGTAACAACATAACATTGTGTTGTATGCTTTTTTAGTGACAATTTTTTGGGAGAATATGTGTATGAGTCGTACCTAATTTTTGAAAATATATTAATTTTATGCAATTATGTACATTTCGGCTATTAACCTCATCAGCATCATTTGTCTATAGCTCTGCTGATGAGGCCTAATAGGCCGAAATGTTACATACATGTGATTGCTTTTCTCGATTTGTTTAGCCTTACTTTGAATAGGTATGCCCCCCTAATTCATTAATTATTAATTATTAATTTCAAAATTAGGTACGACTCAATAGACATATTCTCCCTCCAAAAACAAATATATGTACATACTTTAAGGTGCAATTGTTACCATTGTTTCTAGGCAGCAAGCTTGCGATCCTTCATCACAACAAGCACCTATGAAGAAATAACTTAGAATGTCCATATTATATATTTGTTGCCTCGTGATTTTTTTTGTTGGCTGTGTTCTCTTTCAGTTTGTGTTTTATTATTGGTGTCGTGTCTTCTTGTGTTTCCTTTGATCTTCTCTATCTAGATGTGTGATTCGGCTCTAACGCTATCTTTTATTGTCTTACGAGTGAGTTTTTTTCCTGAGTGGATTGTTGCGCAAGGTTGTGATGTTTGTATGTGCGTGTGGCGTGTGCGCTGTTGTTCTTGTCCTTATTTTTCGTTGGTCTAAATGAAATCCCTAATTACGGTTGTCTGTATGGTTCTTTCTCACCGGTCGCAAGACCATATTAAAATGTTTTTTTTTTCGGTTTGACCCTGCTGTAGTCGGATAGTCTATCATGATATATAGTATAGCGTTTCAAATGATTAAAAAATACAAATTTTTTTTAAACATTTTAAATTTCTGTTTGTCCCAACGGGATTTTTGTCTCTACTCGAAAAATAAAAAAATCACTGATGAGGTCGTAAAAAAATCTCTCTGTGAGCGGATATTTTGCATTTTTTCTATATTATTATTATTATCATAATTATAACTTCATCTGATTTAATTTTTAATATAATATAGCGTAATCCGTATACATTTTGATAACGGACCGAAACGCATTGTGTAAGTGATTGATTAAAGTGATAATCGTTAATTCATTTGTATTCCATACTACATTTCTTTTCTTTACTCATTTTCCTCATAATTTTATATATATAGAAGGATTCTTAGTTAGCTATTGAATTTATTTGGCAGATTTTTGCTCTTTTAGTATGATTTCTACTAATTTGCATGATTTTCCATCTTGAGACGTTAATGTTATCTGCATCAAGAGGGTGGGGTTCCAATTGATTTTGGGAATGGGGTGAGAATATTCTGTTTCATTGCCATTACTCCAAGTCTACTCTGAGCTGGAGTGGTAGTTCTTTGGGTTACATCTATGGTGTTTAAATATAATCAAAAGATGATTTTTAAAAATGTCTTTATAATGGGTATTCAACCAATAATGGAATAAAACAAAAAACGGTTTGATAAATATAATCAAAGGTTGACATTATTGCTGATTGCTTTAGATGAGGCTTGATAATTTGTATTATTTGGGCTTAATCGGACTATTATCATATCAACCGAATATAACAATCAAATTAGTGGATCTGCGAGGCTTCAGAACGAAAGGTGTACGTTTTGTCATGAGTTCTGATTTGAATCCTACTGAAAATCTACGACAAGAATTCAAATTAGAATAAATCGTCGGTCCCAAAACACGTTTCAGAGGAATAGAATTGAAAAAGGAGAAAATCAAGAAAAGATTTCTTAAATTCTCAGAAATTGAAAAGAATTCTGCAAGTATAAAATAGAAGAGGCCAATGCTATAATTACGAAATTGTTTCAATATTTTTCAATCATTCATATGAACGAATATTGTTGTTTTTTTTTCCTCTTTTGTTTATTTTTTCT
>CM042162.1:88309370-88345257 GCA_023376005.1 Doryteuthis pealeii
AAGAAGAGAGAAGAAGGAAAAAGAAGTAAGAAGAAGAACAGAAGGAAGAAGAAGAAGGAAAAAAAAAAGGGCAGAAGGAAAGGAAAAAAAGAGAGAGAAGAAAGAAAGAAGAAGAAGACAAGAAGAGATGCGGAAAAGGGGGCAAGAAAAGAAAAAAAAAAAAGAAGAGAAAAGAAGAAGGAAAGAAAAGAAGAAAGAAAGAAAAAGAAAAAAGAAAAGTAAGGAAGAGAAGAGAGAAGAAAGAGAAAAAAAAGGAGAAAAAAGAAGAGAAAAAGAAGGGAAAAGAAGGAAATGAACGAGAAAGAAGAAAAAAGAAGAAAGAAAAAAGACAAGAAAAAAAGAAAGAAGAAAAGGAAAAGAAACTAAAAGAAGAAGAAGAGAAAGAGAGGAAGAGAGAGGAAGAAAAGAAAAAACGGAAAGAAGAGAAGATGAAAGAACGAAGAGAAGAGAAAGCCAGAAGAAGCAATAACAGAGAGCAAGAAGAAAAAGAGAGAAAGAGAGTTGTGAGGAAGAAACATAGTTAAATTTAGGAGAGAGGAAGAAAAAAAAAGAGAAGAAGAAGTAGAAGAAGAAGAAAGGAAAGAGGAGTAGAGAAACGAAGAGAAGAAGAAGAGAAGAAGAAGAGAAGAAGATGGAAAATGGCAAAAAAGACAAAGGGCAAGAAGAAGAAGAGATATGAAAAGAAGAAGAGAAAGGAGAGAAGCATGAAAAAAGTCGGCAAAAGAAGATGAAGAAAAGATGAGAAGAAGAAGAGAAAGAGAAGAAAGAAGATATAAGAAGAAGGAGAAGGAAAGAGCCAAGACGTAGAAGAAAGAAGAAGAGAAAGAAGAAGAGAAGAAAGAAGAAGAAAGAAGGAGAGATTGGACAATAATTGAGACCAACTTGAAAAATGTTGGCAAATCTTGCGTGCTAATGTGAAGAATACGAGCGGGGAAGTAATAATGAACGACTTTTTAAACGTTTCTTGTGCTAATGTGATTTTTTTCTGACAACCGAACATAAAACTAAAAAAAACATAAATAAAAGCAAGGAAAATTCGACTGCGACGTTTAAGAATGATGGCAGCAAATGCGGTGAGTGCAGTCTCCCGAATGGTAAGAAAAAAAATCTCATCGGAACCGAATTTACGCTGGCTTAGACTTTGATGTCGATTATAGTCAAAAAAAAAGAAAATGTCCTCTCGGAGGCGGTGTTAAAACGGACACATCAAAAGGGAGAGTTGTAACGAGAGAGAGGAGAGAGAGTGAGAGAGGAAGAGAAGGAGAGATGGAGAGGAAGAGAGACGAGAGAGAGAGTGATGGAGAGAAGTCGAAAAGTGATA
This sequence comes from Doryteuthis pealeii, assembly GCA_023376005.1. Lineage (NCBI taxonomy): Eukaryota > Metazoa > Mollusca > Cephalopoda > Myopsida > Loliginidae > Doryteuthis > Doryteuthis pealeii. The sequence continues at coordinate 88,310,692 of CM042162.1, forward strand.
AGTGATATGACGTAAATAGATTTAGAGAGGAGAGAGAGAGATGAGAGAGAGAGAGAAAGAGAGGAGGAAGTTTATCTATTGTGTAAGATCATGGCGAGAGAGGGGGAGGAGAGCAAGGGAAGGGTGTTTATTTGTAATAACTTATAGCTGGGCTTATTCGCTGGGTAAAGAACACGTGAAAAGAGTAACATATGGTGAGATAGAGAGAGAGAGAGGGGGGAGAGAGAGTGGGGAGAGAGAGTTAAAAAGGGATATACGTATATCCCTCTCTTTTATTATATATTATATAAAGAGGAGATGAGAGAAAGGGGGGAGAAGATGTTTAAAAGAGGTATATATATATCCCTCTTTTTTTAAATACTATATACTATATATAATAATACAGAGAGAGGAGAGAGAGAGGAGAGGAGAGAGAGAGAGAGGAGAGTAGGGGTTATTTTTGTAAGAATTTGCTAATTTGTGATTAAAGGAACATACGAGCGAGTGAGAGAGAGAGAAAGAGAGAAAGAGAGAGATAGAAAGAGGAAGAGTGAGAGTGAGGAGAGAGAGGGGGTATTATTTGGAAGACTGTGATAAAAGTGTGATCGTGAGTGTGAGATAGATAGATAGATAGATAGATAGATAGATAGATAGAGAGACAAACAGAGGGTTTTTATTTCAGAATGTGCTGGTTGTACGGGTAAAGAATATGAAGAGTGTGTGCGAGACAGAAAGCCGTGTGAGGGAGAGATAGATAGATAAACGAGAGAGAGAGACGATGAGAGAGAGAGAGAGAGAGAGAGAGAGAAGAGGTAGGGTTTTATTCTGATAATGTGCTGCTTATTTTGGGTGGTGGGGTAGTGCGTAGGATTGCGGGTGTGTATGGTCGTAAAACTAGTGACGCCTCAGATCGTTTTTTTCTAAGCACTCCAGTGAAAAACGGTCAGTTAAAACAAAAAACAAAAAAAAACGTACCAGACAAAACAAAAAAACAAAACTCAAGAAATGGTGATGATTAAGAAGTTGCGTTTTCTTTCTTTTAATCTTATTTGAATTGGTCTTTTGAGTATATATATATATATCTTATTATAATGGAGATTGTGTGTTTTTCTGTCTGTAACCGAAACTATATTACTACTCAAGTCACAATTCCCTTCGTTATTTACGTCACATTCTCCATGATTTTATTTATATTTAAACCTCAATTATTAATAAATTGTTCACCTTTTTATTAGTGTTTGTCCATATTTACATACAATAACATGCAATTTATTTATATTATACAACAAAATAGCGGTTTACAGTGTGAATGGGAAGGTTAATTTGCATATTGATATTAAAATGTGATTTTTATTAAATATGTGCTTAGTCTTATTGATTTCTAACTGTTTGGTTTTATTTAATGAATATAAGCAAAAATCTCTTCATGAATCTTAAATGAAATCCATTAACAAGAAAAAAAAACTGTCATTTTATTCTTTATTCCTAATTTAACTAAATAGTTAAATAAGTAAAATTCAGCAATAAGACGGGAGAGATGGAAGAGTAAGTTCATTCTCTATTTTTCTATTATACCCCACTCTGTTACTATCTTTTTATCTGCCTTCTTACTAGACTTTCTAATTCAATACGATATTTCATTACATTAAAACTTAATACTTGCACCCGGAGGTGCAATATATTTGCTAGTATATTATATATATATATATTATTATATAATAATATATAATATATGATAAGTAAACAACAACATTGTGTTTTGATATGCTTTTTTAGCTGGACAATTTTGGGAGAATATGTGCTTAATCGAAGTCGTACCTAATTTTTGAAAATCAATTAATTAATAATTAATCAATTATGTACATTTCGGCCTATTAGACCTCATCAGCATCATTTGTCTATAGCTCTGCTGATGAGGCCTAATAGGCCGAAATGTACATACAGTGATTGATTTTTCTCGATTTGTTTAGCCTTACATTTGAATAGGTATGCCCCCTAATTCATTAATTATTAATTAATTAATTTTCAAAATTAGGTACGACTTCAATTAAGCACATATTCTCCCTCCAAAAACAAATATATGTACAATACATTTAAGGTGCAATTGTTACCATTGGTTTCTAGGCAGCATGCTTGCGATCCTTCATCACAACAACGCACCTATGAAGAAATACTTAGAATGTCCATTATTATATATTTGTTTGCCTACGTGACTATTTTTTTTGTTGGCTGTTGTTCTCTTAGTATCTTGTGTTATTATTGGTTGTCGTGTCTTCTTGTGTTTCCTTTGATCTTCTTATCTAGATGTGTGATTCGGCTCCTAACGCTATCTTTTATTGTCTTCACGAGTGAGTTTTTTTCCTGAGTGGATCTGTTGCCGCAAGGTTGGATGTTTGTATGTGCGTGTGCGTGTGCGCTGTGTGTTTCTTGTCCTTATTTTCTCGTTTGTTAAATGAATCCCTAATTACGGTGGTCTGTATGGTTCTTTCTCACCGGTCCAAGACCATATTAAAATGTTTTTTTTTTCGGTTTGACCCTTGCTGTAGCGGATAGTCTATCATATATATGTATATGCGTTCCAAATGATTCAAAAAATATCATTTTTTTAACATTTTAAATTTCTGTTTTGTCTCCAACGGATTTTTGTCTCTACTCGAAAAAAAAAAAAATCACTGATGAAGGTCGTAAAAAATCTCTCTGTGTACGGAATATTTTATGCATTTTTCCTATTATTATTATTATTATCATCATTATAACTTCATCTGATTATTTTAATAATAATAATAGCGTAATCCGTATACATTTTGATAAACGGACCGAAACGCATGTGTAAGTGATATCGATTAAAGTGATATCGATTAAATTCATTTTTATCCATCTACATTTCTTTTCTTTACTCATTTTTCCTCATATATATATATATATATAAGAACGGATTCCTTAGTTCAGCTATGAATTTATTTTGGCAGATTTTTGCCTCTTTTAGTATGATTTTTACTAATTTGCCATGATTTTCCATCTCATGAAACGTTAATGTTCATCTGCATCAAGAGGTGGGGTTCCAATTATGGATTTTGGGAATGGGTGGAATATCTGTTCATTGCCATTACTCCCAAGTCTACTCTGAGCTGGAGTGGTAGTATCTCTTAGGGTTACATCTATGGGTTAAATATATCAAAAGATGATTTTTAAAAATGTCTTTTATAATGGGTATTCAACAATAATGAATAAAACAAAAACGGTTTCGGCATAATATAATCCAAAGGTTGACATATATTTGCTGATTGCTTTAGATGAGGCTTGATAATTTGTATTATTTGGGTTATTCGGACTATTATCCATATCAACCGAATATACAATCAAATTAGTGACTGCGAGGCTTCAGAACGAAAGGTGTACAGTTTTGTCATGAGTTCTGATTTGAATCCTACTGAAAATCTACGACAAGAATTCAAAGTTAGAATAAATCGTCGGTCCCCAAAACACTTTCAGGAATTAGAATTGAAAAAGGAAAGAAAATCCAAGAAAAGATTTCTTAAAATCTCATCAGAAAATTTAGAAAGAAATTCCTGCAAGTTATAAATAGAAGAGGCCAATTGGCTATAAATATTACGAAAATTGTTCAATATTTTCAATCATTCATACTGTACGAATAATTTTGTTTTTTTCCTCTTTTGTTTATTTTTCTTCTCATATTTCGTAAATAATATTTGTAGATAATAATAATAAAGATGAGATCAATAGCCCGAATAACCTTATTAAAAATGTCGTAAAATCCTACCAACTCACCTTATTTGCTATTATGCTAGATAGATCATCTATTCTGTCTGGGTATCTGGATGATTCTCCATTCTTTTGGTCTGCTCCATTGAGACTTCTTGGGATTTCTTCATCTCTATGTTCGTTGTTGTTTTTAGTAACGAACACAAATATTTGGATATTTTTCAGACGTTTTTATTTAGCCCCGAGTTATCTATCACACCCAGAAGAAAGTGCCATATTGGATAAATATCTGCCTCGTTCTAGACCTAAGCTAGGACTCCCTAATTACCCAAGAGTAATTAATTAAAAAGGCCTTCTTCGGAATACAATAACACAAGAGTTGACATGCCATAAAAACAACCAACCAATCAACCATCTTGACCAGCTTTTGCCACTAATTATTTGTTTTGTTTGTTTTGTTTTACGGCATATCAACCTCAGTGGGTCATTTAATGCCGATAAAGTTTTGAAATAAATCAATTCTTAATTGATAATACAATTTTTTTATGAATACATTTTTCTATTTAACCCATAGATGGGACCGTAACAGGTACTACCACTCCGGCTCAGAGTGGATCAGGAAACAATGGTGATGAATGGGGTGCTCCACATTCCCCAAACCTCCAAAACTCCAAAACTGGAACCTCACCATCAGATTGAGTTTAACGTCATTCCCAGGACATGTAGACCCGCAGCCACCGCCTTCTAGCACCCATATGATAAGAGGGGTTGGGGCTTGCCATAAGGGCAATAAGGTTGGGAAAATCATATAGGTGCTAGGGCTTGACGTGACCAGCCGATTGATCGGAGGGGGCCTCTCCGACCGCCCGTCTAGCCCAAGATAGGGCCAAAGTGGAGTATTGCATGTCATGAATTGCTTATCCACCTGGGTTCATCCTTAAGCATCACGGGTTGCCACCCACGGCAACAGGTGGCCCCATTGAGGGAGTCTTATCCCTCTGCAGAGGTGCAGTCGGTGCATTCTAACGCCCCAGCCGACAGGGCGGTTGCCACTAATTTAAAAAGAAGTTTTAATTGTCAAACACGACTAGAACGTTTTGGCCGTCTTTGAAAGAGATGTTGTTAAGAGGGGGGTTTTATTCATCAATTAGAAAGTATCTGTCTTGTTGTTTTATTGGCTGTTTACGCATCTGCATGAGATGCAGTTTGTGATTAAAGACAAAATGGGTGGTCTTACCCAATCCATTTGTCACGGTGGGATGGACATAAGGTCGCAAGTATGGGGGATCCAGTGATTCAGTAGTAATGGATCTGTGAGATTAGCTTGCTAAGTATTACACCACGATTAGTAAGTTAGACCACCAAACTTATTTATTTCCTGATTCTGCTTTATCATGTTGAAAATAGCAGGAGTAAAAGAGGAACAAGGATATATGAAGAAATGATTCTTATTATTTGTTAAAATCCATGTCGCCATTGTAAGGGTTTAGTTGTTCTGTTGCTGTTCAAAGAATCCAGTTTGTGATCCAGCCCATAGGTTACCTTGTAATATGTCTGAGTCTGTAGTGTTCCTTGTAATATGTCTAAGTCTGAGTCAGTAGTATTTCTCTGGTGTTAATCCAAAAGATAGGTCTTCCTGGCAGAATGTTCAACCAGCATTTGATTTGAGGACAGTTGAAAATGATCTTTAATGCTTTCTGTCCTCTTCTCTCATTGGTCAATTTCTACTGGAAATGTGCTGTTGTTGGTAAAGTTGATAAATCGAAGTGATGATTTTGCTTACATCTTTCACCACCAGATATGCTTAAGATATGACAACTCATCAATATCGTAATATTGTAAAAAAAGTCTAACACGTTTATTTTGTGTTAAAAAGTATATTTTTTGACACACCTTGTATTCTAGAAAATTACGTTCCATTCATTCTTCATTTCTATCATGGTAAATACAGCTTTAAACTTGGAACTTTTTTCACACAATTTGTATTCTGAATAAAAGTAATGAATGGAAGGTATTTTTTCAGAATACAAGTGTGTCAAAAAAGTACAAAAATATGGATACTCTTTTTGCCACACCTTATATATATATATATATATATATATATATATGTGTGTGTGTGTGTGTGTGTGTGTGTGTGTGTGGAGAAAGGTAGACAATCACGGGTCTTGTACAAAATGGATGTTTATATGTATATATATATAATATATATATTATGTATATTATATATATATATATATATATATATATATATATATATATATATATATATATATATATATATATCCAAGAGTCCAGAGAAGAAATTTTCCTTACGACATAGAAGTTTTTTTTTAAACCTGTCGCAGTTTGAGAGCTCAATGTGTGCTCTTAATGTTAGAGTCACAGAGCAAATTTATAAGTAAAGAAATAACAAATGACTTAGAGATTTAGCATTATAGTCTATTTCAGGGAGCTTAGACAAAGCGTCTAACTCTCCCGACTCATCAGATGCGAATCATGAGATCTTTATAACTTTTAAGGCATTTGAAAACAGATTTTTTTATTGTCCTGTATCGCTCAGCTGTAGGGTAATAAAAAAGATATTTGACCATTTGTTGTCAGTAATATGCCGGTATCGAACTCGGAAACTTGTGGTTTCTAGCCTACTAGTTAACTAGACCATACTATTGCCAATGTGGGTGTCATTTTCGATAGACATTCTGAAAAGAGAGGATTATTTTTAGGAGAAGAATTAAACAAAACTGCCGGTTGTTATTGTTTTTGTGGAAGAAAATGTGTTGAAAATAATTATGCACCAAGCCAATAGAATGTAATCAGCAGAAACGCCTAGTTATAATTTTTAATTAATGAAAATTATCTTCATTCTTGAGTCTTCATTAATATTCATGTCACGTGATATTTCAAAAATCAATTTTTTCCCAATTGCAAAATTGATTAGTAAACCTTTCGAAAATTTATACTTCTATTCGAAACACGAACTCTCCTGATTAAAACTGTTCGTTTTTCTTCCATCGAAAAACTGTCCAGCCCCGTCGGCCATGGCTGGAGAATACTATTAGATTACGCTCTTCATATCGTTTGTTTTATTTTGTTTAACGGCATATCAACCTCGGTGGGCCATTTAATACCGACAACATTTTGAAATATCAATTCTTAATAGATACTCAATTTTTATAAAGATGGGACCCTAACATATAGTATCACTCTGGGTCAGAATGGACCTGGGAGCAATGGTGATGAAGGGGTCCTCCCAGATCTCCAGAATTTGAATTTCACCATTACTCTTCATTTGGTAATGGAGAGATGACGTGTCAACATTTGTTACATTATGGCACTCAATTTTGAATGGAGTGGTTATAAGATACATTTTATAAATTGGTTGCATTGTTTTACTTCTCACAGTCACAATAGGTTCGTAAATCACAATAGGTTCGACATAACATTAGCTGTCTGTGTAGTCATCTGATGCAGATTAATTGACGTTTTTGTTCCATTGTTCAGCATTGTTGGCATGGCTTTATTTCTAATGGTCGCACAAAGGGCATTAGGTTCATCGGCAGTCAATGCAGATTTATTGACGTTCGGAAGTTCAAAACGTAAATATATCTCTGAACACGAGAAGTAGGCGAAGGAAGGTAACAATATATAGAAGAAGAGAATAATTGCAGAGTAAGAGAGAGAGAGAGAGAGAGAGAGAGAGAGAGACAGAGAGAGTAAGAGACAGAGAGAGAGAGAATAAGAGAGAGAGAAAGAGAGAGAGAGAGATAGAGAGTAAGAGAGAGTAAGAGAGTAAGAAAGAGAGAGAGTAAGAGTGAGAGTAAGAGAATAAGAGAGAGTAAGAGAGTAAGAGAGAGGGAGAGAAATAGAGAGATGGGGAGAGGGAGAGGGAGAGGTGGAGGGAGAGGGATATAGCCTAGTTTGATTTGGTTTGGTTTGTTTTGTTTTACGGTGGGTCATTTAATGCCGACAAAGTTGTGAAATAAATCAATTCTTAATGGATAATACAATTTTGTTTATAAACTCATGTTTTTGTATTCAACCCATAGATGGGACCCTAACAGGTACTACCACTCTGGGTCAGAGTGGACCAGGGAGCAATGGTGATGAAGGGGTGGTCCACATTCCCCAAACCTCCAGAACAGTAACCTCACTATCAGATAGAGTTTAACGTCATTCCCAGGACATGTAGACCTTCATTGGGGGTTGCCATGAGGGCAATAGGGTTGGGGCAATCATATAGGTGCTAGGGCATGACGTGGCCAGCCGATTTATCGGAAGGGGCCTCTCTGACCGCCCGCCTAGCCCAAGATAGGACCTAAAGTGTGATATAGCGTAGCAGGCTCGATTAAAATAATTCATTGTAATAGTAATAAATCTATACTTATCTTTTTGCTTTGTATTCTTCGTTATGTCCGACTTAATTGATCTACTGTTTTCGGCTATTATTAATTTAATTCCAACTCCAAGTATCAGCTGTAAAGTTCAAAAATCTAACTCAAAAAAGTCAGTTATATACGAGAAATGGAAATGAACCCTACGGAATAACTCTAACGGTAAAGGTAACCCCATTACGCCCGGATTATTTACTGTGTAAAATAAATACATTTATACAGCACTTGAGGCAATGCAAAAAAGAAATAACATTTTTAAAAAAGCTATCATTAAGTAAGAAAGAAAGAAAGAAAGAAAGAAAGCATGAATTAAAGAAAAGAAAGAAGGACGTAAACAAACCATTAAAGTAAAAAAAAACCAAAAACAGTAACTGTTGGTAAAGCAGGGATGAACTCATAAGCGACGTTCTTCAGTGGACTCCTACACATGGACACACCAGTGTAGATAATCACCAAGGAATTTCATTCATTAGTTCTGCGCGGAAACTAGATGGTTAAGAGGACCTACAGAGAGTTATCACTAATAAAAATTGATGATGATGTTTGTGTGTGTGTGTGTGTGTCCGATCATCTGACCATAACTGACTTTGCAGCTGTCTTTTATGCTATATCGTTCGGAACATTCTAGAAGAGGAACATTCTAGAAGATTCTCGAACACCCTGAATTCGTGTTCTTGTATTTTAATTTTCTTGGTCACTCCTAAGCCACCTGTTCAGCCAGATCAAAGGAGACTAGCCCCTATTCAGTCGCCATTGTGTCTCGTTTTTGGCAGAATTATTTACAAAAAAAACTTAGGATCTTACGTTTTTTGTTTATTTCTAGATAACAATGGGAATTTAATCTATCTCTCGGATTACTAGGGGTCACCCGTTTTAACCGTCAGATATCATTTTTCCTTCAGGCTTTAAGAACCCTGCCTAATTACATTACTTTGGGCTGGATGACATTCTCGATGTTCTTTAATGGGTCTGTGAATTACTTGGGTTGTCTTGAGGACGTTTCGTCTTGGGCCGTTGCTTAGTTTTTTTAATAACAACACAAGACGTTTTTGTTTTATACCTTTGGCGAAAACATATTTTATTTTACCCACAAGTAAAAATGCCTTGGATAAAAGACAGGCAACTTGCGTCTGTTCTCGTCCAACACTTAGCCCAGACTGAGAACTCATCACTCTCCCCCTCTTTCTCCCCCCTCTCTCTCTTTCTCTCTCTCTCTCTCTACGCTCTTCCTTGCCTTGTGCCAAACAATCAGAAATTGAAAGATAGCCTTTCATATGTCATTCCAAATATTATAGTAACTTTCCACTTTTATCTACAATTTCTTGGTTTCTCCATCTCATTATATGATAGAGAAATGGAGAGAGGGAGAAGAGAGAGAGAAAGAGAGACAGAGACAGAGAGAGAGAGAGACTGAGAGGAGAGAGTGACACAGTCTGAAGATTGCATTAGATTTTGAATTCAGCTCGTGATAGGAGGCGCCTAGGGAGCGGGGAGAAAAATATAAATCTCTGAAACAGTTAAAGAAAAATAACTCTGAATAAATCTCGTCACCTTTATAAAAGAAAAGCCTTTATTTACATATATACAATTACGTACATATACACATATATTTATAAATATAAATAAGTACATATATATATATATATATATATATATATATATATATATATATAGTCATCCACAGACACGTGTTTCGACTTGTTAAGTCTCTTTAGTGTGGCTAGACATTTGTAAGCTCCCTACAGCTGGAATTAAAATCCGATCGGTTGGGTGTCAGTCCGACGCCTTAACCATTAGGCTGTCATTGCTTACAGAATGCGAAGGGGAATGCGAAGGGGATCTAGCCGTGCCAGTACTACTATATGGCTTGCACAGCTTGTTAGCCTATTCGGTCTATAATGAAGCGTAGAAATATATGGCTGGTTGGTTAGATTTTTACGCCATGTCAACCTGTCTTAGGTTATTTTATGGTGAAGTCGTTTTGTTTTATTCACTTTTGACGGTAATCCATCTTTTAAACACATTTTTCAAACTGATTTTTGCTATTTAACGCATATATATGATCCTTACGGGTACTACCTCCCAGGATCAGAGTGGACTTAGGATTAATGGTGATGAAGGGGTACTCCACATTCCCCAGAGTTCAAGAAGTTGAAATTAATCATTAGATAGAGTTTAACGTTACACCCAGGATATAAAAGATCGGCAGCCACCGCCTTCTAGCACATATATGATAATAAAGGCGCGTGGTCTAATGGTTAGAGTAGTAGGAAATGGACTCGCCGACCCGAGTTCAATTCCTGGACGAATCTGTTGGTATTTCACATGGCACTAATACCCTTGGGAAAGGTATGAATCCAATTCTCCCTCCAGCTATGGGTAAATAGCAGGTCAGACTGGGCTTTTAACCATGGCTAGGTAACCAGTCTAGGAGAAGGAAAACTCTGAATTCAAACCTGTTAAACTCCGCTTAAGAAATTGACCTTGTGTCGCATCCTGCTCGTGCGGAGGGGTTGGTAAATATATATATGATAAAAAAAGAACGGGGCTTGCCATGAGGGCAATATGTAGGTAAAGTAGTCGGTGTGGTCTAAAGTCGGTATCAGCTAATCAGTGAGGGAGTCTATCCCTCTTTCACTAGCGCTAGACCGAGAAGATTGTTTTTGCATCTGAGGTGGAGCGCAACACCTACCATCAGCTCCTCACTTTACCGCACAGATTCTGTGCTACTCATACGCTGAGTTGGCGAGGGCCGGTATCGAACGAGGAACCTTGTGGTTTCTAGCCGAAAGCTCTACCGACGGAACTAATAGGTGATTTGTCAAGACATTACGCCATCACGGCCATCACGTGGCCCCTTTAGGGGTGGGTTTTACAACTCTTCAAATGTAGAGACTGTGCATTCTACAGTTCCAGCCGACAGGGTTGTGTGCAGATTAGATACTTGAAAAAGGACAACTTTTGTGAAGTAAAGACAAAATCATCAGGGTGGCCTAAAATCAGTATCAACCAGACAACGAGGGAGTCTATTCCTTTTTCACTAACGCTAAACCAAGGTGATTGGTTTTTGGTGTCTGAGGCGTAGCACCACACCTACCCTCAGCCCCTCACATTACCACACATATTCTTGTACTACTCATACGCTGAGTTAACGAGGGCCAGTATCGAACTAGGAACCTTGCGGTTCTTAGTTGGATGCTCTACCGACTGAGCTAAACAAAAACCATTAAATTGCTTGACAAAAGTCTGACTTCAGTTTTAAATAATCCAAAAAGAGTTTGCATGCCGTAAAAACCAACCAACCAACGATATTTTCTGCGAAGTTATGACCGGTTCTCGGTTAGAGAGAATACAGCACCACTTTATATTTTTCTTAGAGAAATATTTCATACTAGAAGGGGCTACCCAGCATCGACTGGGTAGATGTGGGGAAAAAACCTAGGTGCAATGATTTGTTTACTTTTGATATTTACTGGATATTTTTAAGTAGAATTTCAATGCTATTTCTACGTATATTTTGATTTTTAAATCTTATCCACAGAGAGCGATATTAATACACGAATAGCAAAGGCGTGGTCGGCCACAAACAAATCATCACTCACTGGAGGTCCGATCTCCCAGACAAGCTGAGGCGACAGTTCTTCCAGACAGTGGTTGTATCAGTGCTGCTATATGGCTGCACCACTTGGATCCTAACAAAGCATCTTGAGAATAAGCTAGATGGAAGCTGCACAAGAATGCTGCATGCAGTCTTGAACAAGTCGTGCAAGCAACACCCCACGAGGAGGCAGCTGTACGGTCACTTGCCCTCCATCTCACAAACTATCCGAGTGAGACGGTCAAGGCATGTGGGACACTGCTGGAGAAGCAAGGACGAACTCATAAGTGACGTTCTTCTGTGGAAGCCAACACATGGACATGCAGGTGTGGGTGCCCGCAAGGACCTACTTTGACCAGCTATGCCATGATGCTGGTTGCTCCGCAGAGGACCTCACAGGTGCAATGAATGATAGGGAAGGTTGGCGAGAGATTGTTATGGATATCCGTGCTGCAAGCGCGACATGATGATGATGAAATATCTTCAAAAATATATATACCAAAACTTTTAATATCTTTTGCACTAAAAGCAAGAACCGGTGATATTTAATGTATATATATATTTACTTTGTCGTGAATTGTTTTATTTTTGTAGTTTCATCCGGAAATACATACACACGAACTGCCCTTTATATATGTATAGATGTTTGAAGTTCACGTTAGTGTTTGCTATTACCAAGAGGCAGCAGAAAAATTTATGAATCACAGAAAATATTTTACATCTCTTCTTACTAGAAGGGACATTTTCAATTTTTGCTACCAGCAGGGAGTTTATTGATTTTATGACAGGGTATATAGCCATTTTGTGCAATATGACCGTCCATTTTGAAAGAAAAAACACAAAAAAAACACACACACAAAAATAAAAACAACTAGAAAAAAAAACAGCACACATTTTTCTGGGTAAAGCTAAATCATGCAATGAATTACTGTATCAAAATCCAATTATATATAAGAGGTCTGTCCAGATATCAGCAATATATTTATTGTTACAAAAATAGTAGCTTACCTAGGGCAAAGGCTACGTACTACAATTCAAGATTCGTTTTCTGGACCTCACACAATTGTAATGTCGTTCATTCCCCTTTTCAAGAGTAATATAAAAGTAAGTGATCGTACAGTCGCTGCTTCCAGGATTTTTTCAAAACAGTATGTGTTGAATACTTAGTTGGGTCTATCTCTGCTATCTGGTCTGGGTCCTCTCTGGTTTCTTGTCGTTTTGGGTTGACTTGGGTTTGTTTTGGGCTTTGTTTGGGTGTTGACTTTATTTTGGTTTCGTTTGTTTTACGGCATATCAACTTCGGTGGGTCATTTAATGCCGACAAATAAATTGCAATAAATTCATTTTTAATGGATATTCAATTTCTTTTATAAACATTTTTTCTATTTAACCCATAGATGAGACCCTAACAGGTACTACCATTCCGACCGTTCGTCTAGCGCAAGTAAGGGCCAAAGAGGAGTGTTGTAAGTTATGGATTGCTCAACCACCTGGGTTCTATCCTCTAGTGTCATAGGTCATTACCCACAGCAAACAGATGGCCCCATTGGGGGGTGTCTTACCCTTCAACAGAGCCCAGTTAGTGTATTCTAACGCCCCACTAACAGGACAGTCGTCGTTTTGGTTTGGTTTGTTTTGTGTTTTGTTTGGGTCTTGACATTGTGTCCATCTTCCATTAGTTCTTATTTAGGAACACAAAGTCATAGTTCAAAAGATCGTTAACAAGTGTCCTAAAATCAATTACTGGTTGAACTTTCTGCCAGCAAGACCAATCTTTTGGATTAACACCAGAGGAATATTACAGACTTGGACCTATACACAAGTAACACTGCAGACTAGGATTACTAACTCACTACAGACTTGGACGTATATATTACAGAGGAAACCTACAGACTAGTGGGTAATTCCTGTCAAATCAGCTAGGCCATGTCACTCACCCAAATTGGTTGACTTTAAGACTGTTCTGATAGCATTTTTGGATTCATTGGGCGAAAGTGCCTTTATAAACTAATTCTTAGGTGTAGGGAAGCTCAAGAACTCATTTTACAGACAAAAATAGATTACAAAAAGTCGTCATTTTTCGCCAACACCACCAAATTTAGAGAGCTAAAAATCGACATAACTCCGACAATATTTGGAACTGGAAGCTCAAATTTTGGGGATTGTCTAACGTTAACGTTACGTGCCATCATCAGGGGTGATGTGTTCCATTTTAAAAAAATTATATTAATGTGCAGGCTGGAAGGAGAAGAATTGATGAGAAAGGTGTTATAGACATTTTAAAATGTGTGTACTGTATTGGAAATTAATTTTGTTTAAGGATGGTTTGTATTGTTTTATGTATAAAGCTTCTAGTATTTGGAGTTTTTGTTTATTTTTTTCTTTGTGCAGAATGTGTGTATTTTCCGTTAGAATATTTCGGTAATTAGAGTGAGGACATGAATGTAATTTTCGGTGTTGTCAAATACACACACACACACACACACACACACACATATATATATATATATTATATATATATATATATATATATATATATATATATATGTATGTGTGTGTGTGTGTGTACACACACACACACACACATATATATATATATGATTTAGTTTCTCGTTTATTAGAAGAGATTTAATCATACAAGCCAAACAAATTCTAATAACTAAGCGTTTTCTATATCCTTGCGTGTGAAGATTCTTTCTTAATGGGATCAGACATTTATCTCATTCCAATAGACAAAGCCATATTTGTAAAGTCTATCTTTCAAATCTACCACAGAATTATATCTTTGTGATATTGAGAGGATTATAATTTCCCAGTTCTCAATAACCAAAAGTCCTAGACGTTTTCGTTTTTTCCCTTCCATCAACACAAAACATTTTATAATTTATTAGTAGACTATTAGTAACTAAAGTTAGTAAAGTTGGCGGAGTGGTCCCGGTATCAGCCGGACAGTGAGGGAGTCACCCCATTTTCACCAGCGCTAGACGAGAGAGATTATTTTATGCATCTGAGGAGGAGCGTTATACCTACTGCTAGCTCCCCACTTTACCGCACAGAAACTGTGCTACTCATACGCTGAGTTGGCGAGGGTCGGTATTGAACTCGGAAATTTGTGGTTCCGAGGGGGACGCTAAACCGGAACTTTGTTATAATTTATTAGTAAACTCTTTAATTTATTAGTCCGCCATGTCGGCTGGGACGTTAGAATGCACCGACTCCACCAAATGGGGCCACCTGTTGGCCGTGGGTGGCGATCCGTGATGTTTAAGGATAGAACCCAGGTGGATGAGCAGTACATGACTTGCAATACTCCACTTTGGCCCTATCTTGGGCTAGACGGGCTGTCGGAGAGGCCCCCTCCGATCAATCAGCTGGTTGCGTCAAGCCCTAGAATCTATATGATTTTCCCAGCCCTATTGTCCTTATGGCAAGCCCCAACCCCTTTTTATCATATGGGTGCTAGAAGGCGGTGGCTGAAGGTCTACATGTCCTGGGAATGACGGTAAACTCTATCTGATAGTGAGGTTCCAGTTTTGGAGGTTTGGGGAATGTGGAGCACCCCTTTATCACCATTGATCCCTGTTCCACTCTGACCCAGAGTGGCAGTACCTGTTAGGTAGAAATATGTATTTATAAAATAAATTAATGATCCATTAAGAATTGATTTATTTCAAAACTTTATCGGCATTAAATGACCCACTGTGGTTGATATGCCGTAAAACAAAACCAAACCAAACCAAACCAAATTAATTTATTAGGAATCATAAACTAAGTAAAAGTAAGTAACGTCGTCGGTCGGTTTAATGTCGGTATCAGCCAGACAGTGAGGGAATATATCCCTTTTCGCTAGCTCTAGACCAACGAGATTGTTTTAGCATCTACAGCGCTACACCTACCACCAGCTCCTCACTTTACCGCACAGATCCCTGTGCTACTCATATGCTGAATGCGCGAAGGCCAGTATCGAACCAGGAACATTGTGGTTCCTAGCCGAATACTCTACTGACTGAGCTAGAGCGTACTAAATAATAAACTAAGTGTTGTAAGGGAAGATATTTCCCCCTACAAGATAGTTGGACTCGTCCAACGGAACACATATCCAGAAACGAATACGCGATGTAATTCGTAGTCAAGTTACATAGTGGTATTCGTAGTCGAGTCACTATTAAGTGGTTAAATAATATAAATTATCAAGCCTGGTTATTTTCTATAAGTCTAAAATAAAAAGGGGAACCACTCTTGACTGATAAATTATTTATTGATATGCGATTGAAGTCAGTTAGTCTACTGTTGGTTTGAATAACAGCAACTAGCTAAGTACAACTGAAGCAGTGTCCAAGGCAGTCGGTATTTATAGAAATCAAGAATAGACAATTCATTGATTTGGGTGATTCCATTCCCTGAGTTCTGATTGGCTGCTTGGTTTCTAAGATATTGTGGAGTTTTATAAATACCCTATCATTCTGCAGTAGAATTACGACAAGACGGGGTTGTATTGAGTTACAACCGCTTGTTGCCTTGTCTTACCAATTTGACGGTAATTGGAACTTAGCTTGATTATTCTTCATCTACTAGGAAAAAAAGATGTGCTTAGGGTTAGGGTTAGGGGTTTGGGTTAGGGTTTAGGGTTAGTTTAATGGGAAAATAAATAAATAATTTAACAGTCAGGAGTTGTTCCCCTTTGCTTATGTTAGACTTATAGGAAATAACCTCAAGCCTTATCTCAATAATTCAGAGAAAAAGATTTGTTTGTTAAGTTATTAAATAATATGGTTGTTAATGTTTTTTTTACGGATTGTTAACCCTTTTCCAATTTTGCCTCATTAATGGTCGTCATCAAATTCAATGGATGAACATTAACAATTTTGACGAGGATTCATTTCCTTTCTTCATCTTGATTCTAGTCGTGTTTTGTTTTTATTTCGTCTCATTCGGGGTTTTCTATTTTTTTTCTTCGAAAACATGAGCATATCCTTTATCATTTCTCCTACGGGGCTTTCGGGTTCAAAAGGTGAGAAATTACAGAAAAATCAATGGCGCTTACAGGAAAGGAAATCTGGACGCGCGTGCGCATGCGTCAAAGAGACAGGTAATAAAAAAACAAGATAGATTACAGAATGATAAAAGAAAATAAACAAAGACAAAAAAAAAAAAAAAAAACAAAAAAACAACACAATACACGCCATTGGAATCGGAGACTCTTCCGGCAAAATAAGCTCCTCGGGATTCCGTGTGCGCGATAATGATGCTGTGGAGGCCCCGTGGCATAAAGGTTAAGCCATGATCTCTTTCCTGATGGAGTTGAAAATGTACCCGAAGCAATAACTGGCCACGGGACACGAGAGCTTTGAATATCAATATCATATAAACAGAAAGAAGAAAAAAAATGGGGAGACAACGCTTGTTGTAAAAAGATGAATTATCCGGAGACGAACAAATGACATCTATAGGGGACATGCAGACAATTAGATGATACTGAGGGGAAAATGAAACAGGGAAATTTAAAAGGATAGGTTGTTGTTTTCAGCGGTGAATTAGAGCAAACTGTTTTGGAAGTCGCAACATAACGGAAGGGTTTCAATCCTGCTAGTTTCCATTAAACTATTCTTACACTACACTGATTGGCTGGTTGGTTGGTTTTATTTTCCGGCCCTCCCAGCAGATTTTATGCTACGCACAAACCGAAGAACATCTGCAGAGAAATTGTGCCTCACCATTTGTTACAAAGGGTTTCCAGTTTGAACTTCAATTTCTAAAAAAGAATTAAACCTTTTCCCTATGCAATCGTCGTAGCATTGAAAAATGGACTCTCTCCTTCGACGCTATGAGGATTCATCCAATGAACATCCCACACAGAGTTTTTGGTTTATAGTGGTAAAGGCCTGTGTTGTGCCATCGGCAATTTTTGGCACAGACGATAGTAAAGAATTGGTGCACAAGGAATGTTACAAACCCAATCAAGACGGACTTCAGGCTTTTCAAATTAAAGTTTTCCTTCTCCTAGACTGGTTACTTAGTCATGGTTAAAGAACCCAGTCTGTCCAACTATTTACCCATAGCTGGATGGCAATATATGGATTCATACCTTTTCCAGGGGTATTAGTGCTATGTGAAATGCAAACAGCCTTTTTTGAAGATTTGAACTCGAAACAACGAGTTCATTTTCTACGACTCAAACCATTATGCCATGCTCCTCCATAACGCACCGTAGGACTTAAGTAGTAAATAAAAAAGCAAGAAAACCTAAATAAATTTGGTAAGATGTTGTTAATTGAAGAAAACGTAAGTTAAAATAATTATTTCAAACGTACCACTATATATACTAGCAAATATATGCACCCTCCGGTGCAAGTATTTAAGTTTTAATGTAATGAAATATCGTATTAAATTAGAAAGGCTAATGAAATTAAATAAGAATGCAGATAAAAAGATTTGAAACAGAGGGGATATAATCGAAAAATAGAACAACTGAAATTTACTCTTCCATCACTCTCGTCTTTCATTGTTATTTTTTCTAATTCAAGTATTTAGTTAAAAGAGGAAGTAAAGAATAAAAGTACAGTTATCTTTTCTTGTTAATGGATTTCATTTAAGATTTTGAAGAGATTTTTGCTTATATTCATTAAAATAAAACCAAACAGTTAGAAACCAATAATACTAAGCATATATTTATTAAAATTACATTTTTAATATCAATATGCAAATCAGCCTTCCAGTTCACACTGTAAACCACTAATTTGTTATATATATAAATACAATTGCATGTTGTTAGTAATTTTTCACCCGCCACCCCATGAGCTTCAGCTTGTGGGTGGTCCCACATAAATAGGGCCTTTGTGCCTGACCCGTACAAGTGGGGTATGTGGAAAATATCATGTAGATATGGTTAACAGTATTAAAAATGTAAAACAATTTTATTAATAATTGAGGTTAAAATAAGGATAAATTCATGGTGAATGTGACGTCAATAACTAAGGGAATTGTGACTTGCGTAGTGATTTAGTTTCGGCTACAGACAGAAAAACACAATCTCCATTATAATAAGATATATATATATTATAATGGTACACAGTAATAACCTACTCGAGTTTCACCATGAGGATCTTCAGGGTTAAGTCCACTGAATAAATCAAGATATTGATTAATTACAGCCGATTGCACGTGTGTATTTTGTGACGGTTAGTGACAGACTCGCAATCAAAGAACGCTGGGTTTAAAATTTTGAAAATGCGGTAGGTTATGTTTATCCAAATGATCAAATAAAACATTATGAGAAATCGTCTTTATATTATTGCTTTAATAATTTATAAGAATTATAAGGATATATATACATGTGATGTTGAAAAAATAAATAATGGAAATAAAATGTTGAATGGATAAAAATTGTTTCATGAAGTGCCAACATGTGTTTCAGCCAAGAGTATGTCCTTGTATACAATGTATTCTATTTATCATTATTATTTTAAATAGAAAATAGAATGAGTTAATAATTCTAGAAAAATATATAAAACGTTTTTTTAAATATACTGAAGAATGGCCATCATCAAATTTTTCCCCAATTTCTTTTCGAACCCTTATAAATTCTCTGAAACGTACGAGGAAAACCTGAAAAAAAAAAAAAAAAAATTTGCTAAACATTTTTCGAAACTTATTTCTGTAAATACTATTTTTCTTTTCTGGTAGCAAAATTTTAACCCTCGATATACGGCATACGACTCTGTTTTTTTTAATACACACATACACAACACACACACACACACACACACACACACGCACACACCACACACAGGCACAATGAAATAAGTAAATATTGAACTTCAGAGAAATTTTCTTTTCGTTCCGATGAGAGAAAACATGAATTCCTATTACTTCTGCTAAATAACTTCCGCTTCAAGAATTCGTCATTTTCATCCGATCCAACTGCCTCTTGTCTGTTTTACTAAAATATTCCTCTCCAGTCATCCATTGTTTAACATAACAGATCAAGGGGAGCAACTCATGTTTGTTTTAAATTTGATTAAATCTAAAAAAAGCAAATATCAAAGATTAATTTTCTTACTTCTTTTTAAAAGAATGCACCTCTTCTCTCTTCTCTTTCTCTTCTCTCTCTCTTACTCTCTCTCTCTTTTACTCTCTCTCTCTCTCTCTCTCTCTCTCTCTCTTCTTCTATATGTATATATATTGTGTGTGTGTATAAACGTGTGTTGTTATGTTTATTTTTATCACCCTCTCTAGATATACATCTATCAATCTATCTGTCTATTTCAGTATGTTCATTTTAATTTTTTCTTGTTTTTTACCTCTTCTTTTTAACAAGTTGTGACAGTTGTAAAACGTTTAAATGCCATCCTTGGCCAGTTGAAAGGAGCTTAAAGAGAGTCCTATGTTATGGAATCCTTTGGTAAGTGTATAAGTCCTATCCTGCGTATTGGTAAGGGTCCAGTGATTTAATCCTATGTCCGTCGTCCATGAACGCTACAGTAATTATGACCAGTAGGGGTGTTTAAGTATTGTATCAGCCACAGAGTACTGCCAGTGATTGGCCAAGAAATAGATCACATCTAGCACACACCTTATATACCAAATTTTCTCAACAAATATATGCAGTTTTGAATCATATCCAGGTCACTCTTTTTCTCAATTACGTTTACGCCCTGTCGGCTGGGGCGTTCGAATACACCAGCTACACCTATGCAAGGGGTAAGACTCCACCAGGGGCCACCTGTTCACCCTGGGTGGCGACCCGTGATGCGTAAGGAGGGAACCCAAATGGCTGGGCAGTCAATGACATACAACACTCCACTTTGCCCCTTACTTGGGCTAGACGGGCGTTCGGAGAGTTCCCCTAGATCAATTGGCTCGTAACGTCAAGCCCTAGGACATATTTGATTATCACAACCCTATTGCCCTCATGACAAGCCCCGACCCTTTTTATCATATGGGTGATAGAAGGCGGTGGCTGAGGGTCTTCATGTCCTTGGATTGACGTTAAACTCTATCTGATTGTGAGGTTCTAGTTCTGAAGGTATGGGAATGTATAGCACACCTTCATCACCATTGCTCCCAGGTCAGCTTTGATCCGGAGTGGTAGTACCTGTTAGAGTCCCATCTATGGGTTAAATAGAAAAATGTGCTTATAAAAAAAATGAGTAACCATTAAGAATGAATTTATTTCCAAACTTTGTCGTCATTAAATGACCCACCGAGGTTGATATGCCATAAAACAAACCAAACCAAACCATCCAAATCTCTTACCCTTCTGCTGAGAGATACAGTTTGCCTATTCTAAAACCCCACCAACAGCGCAAAAAATAGAATGGACCCAATAAATGTAGTCTATTCTGAAATATCTCGAAAAGCCAGTTATTCCCATTAGAGGTTTATATCCGACAAGAATGGTCCAAGGAGAGAGAATGGAGGCGGTGGTAAAACGCTTTGACAAAAGCATGGAAAATAGCCAGGAAAAGTCGACCAATCCAACGTGAATGGGTTTGAAGGTAAACACAAAGGCGAATTCTTAGTAAGACGATGTCTTGTGAAAGGGATAAAGAGATCCATGGAGAATGGAAACATGGAAAGCGGACTTCCGTTTTGTATTGAGTAAAATATTGGCATGCGATAGAAATTCAACCGCTGGCTTCGACAATTGTCGGGGGACACTGGGACAATGTGTAAGGACAAATATACACTAATACTGATACACATTGATATAGATAGATAGATAGATAGATAGATAGATAGGTAGGTAGGCAGTTATATGAAAATAGGTGGACATACTGAGATAAATTGATAGATAAATAGATAGATAGAAATGTGTAAAATTACTGATAGATAGATAGATAGATAGAAAGAAAGAAATACGTAAATATAATGATATATATCAGTAAACCATTTAAGATACATAGATATGAACAGATTCCTATTGATATTGATATATATATATATATATATATAATATATATATATATATAATATATATATATATATATATATATATATATATATATATATATATATAGATAGACAGATAGATAAATAAATAGATTGATAGGGATATATATATATATATATAGATAGATAGATAGATAAATAGATAGATAGATAGATAAATGTGTACACAATGACACACACACCTATATATATATATATGTGTGTGTGTGTAAAAAAGTGTCTGATCGAGAGCGTTCTGTACCTCGTGATTAATGATATATTTCTTTCGTTTTTCCGTTTACAATGTTGCGTTGATAAAGACCTCTTCATAATGTCGAAAGAGATTCCTGTCAGCAAAACTTTTACCATCTTGTTTTTTCTACAAACTTTCTGCACATTGTCAGATTCTTATCCATTTTACCTTTCATATATATATATATATATATATATAATATATATATATATATATATATATATATAATGGAGTTACCATCCGAAATAAATTTATAATAGCCAAATGAGGAGTTTCTGAGTTTTTCTTACTTATTGAAAGTGTAAATATTGCTCTGTACGTAAGAAATTCCATAACTAACTTACATTGAGCTCTCTTGGGGATTTGAAATAATTCTCGCATAAATCTATAGGTGTGCATCTGCATGGGCATGCATTGTGGATATACAGAGGATATAGATGATCCCAAATATGATCATCCCCAACTCAACAGTCTACTGGAAAGAGAGAGAGAGAGAGAGAGAGAGAGAGAGAGAGAGAGAGAGACATGAATGAATTGCCTCCTCTCTCTTCCCTTCTTTCTTTTTTTTATTCTTTTGGGGGGATTTTACATATTTATTTATTTCTCTTTCTTTTCCCTTTTCTTTCTTTTTCTTTGTTTTCCTCTTTATTTATTTTTCCTTTTCTTTCTCTTTTTTTCTTTCTTTCTTGTTCATGATTTCATATATTTCTTTCTTTCTCTTTCTATTATATTTTCTTTCTTTTTTTTCTTTTCTTTCTCTCTGTCTTTCTTTCTACTTTTTTCTTTTTCCTTTCTTTCATTTTTCTTTGTCAACGATTGTATATATTTCTTTCTTTCTCTTGCTTTTCTTTCTTTACTTTCTCTCTGTCTTCGTTTCGACTTCTGTATATTGTCTTTCTTTCTTTCTTTCTTTCTTTCTTTCTTGTGGATTTTATTCATTTCTTCTTTCTCTTTCTTCTTCATTTTTTTCTTTCTTTTCTTTCTTTCTTTTCTGCCTTTTCCATTTCTCTTTTCCTTTCTTTCCTTTGTTCTTTCATTGAAAATGATTTTTTGTATTTTTCTTTCTCTTTCTTTCAAATTTTCTTTTTTCTTTCTTTCTTTTCCTTCGTTTTCCTTTTTTACTTCTTTTACCTTTTCTCTTTCTTTCTTTATTCATGATTTAACACATTTCCTTCTTTCTCTTTCTTCTCCATTTTCTTTATTCTTCTTAGTTTTCTTTTGCTCTTCTTTCTTTCTTTCTTTCTTTCTTTCTTGTTCCTGATTTTATATCTTCCTTTCTTTCTCTTTCTATCATATTTTTTCTTTTCATTCTTTTCTCTCTCACTATCTTCCTTTCTACTTCTGTCTTTTTTCTTTCTTTCTTTTCTTCTTTCTTTCTTTCTTTCTTTCTTTCTTTCTTTCTTTCTTTCCTTCCTTCATTCGTTTACTTTTTTATTTCTTTTACCTTTTCTCTTTCTTTCTTTCTTCATAATTTTATATATTTCTTTCTTTCTCTTTCTTCTCCTCTTTCTTTATTTTCCTTCTTTATTTTCCTTCTTTCTTTCTTTCTTTCTTTCTTTCGTTTCCTTTTTATTTCTTTTACATTTCTCTTTCTTTCTTTCTTTCTTCATAATTTATATACTTCTTTCTTTCTCCTTCTTCTCCTCTTCTTTATTTTCCTTTTTCTTTCCTTCTTTCTTCTTTCTTTCTTTTCTTTCTTTCGTTTTCCTTTTTTATTTCTTTCTTCCTTTCTTTCTTTATTTATAATTTTATATATTTCTTTCTTTCTCTTTCTTCTCCTCTTTCTTCATTTTCCGTCTTTATTTCTTTCTTTCTTTCTTTCTTTCTTTCTTGAAACCTATCCTGATTGGCGCATCACCCTCTTCCCCCTTTCAGAAGTGCAGAAGTGTAGAAAGAGAAATTGTTTCGTTAAAGCCAATCCAATATTTCAAACGAACTACCGGACAGGAACTGGCAAATCGCTACCCACAAACAACCCATTTAACACAACAAAGTGCTACCAATCGTCTCGCTACCTTCTAAACGTAGGACGCAATGTAAGGTTAATAACACCGAATTAAAGATTGACGTAGCAGGAAATTGGGGTAGTCTATTTTCGATACGACGCGTTCTTCATTTCTAAGGCATTTAGAAATCATCTCGGCGCGCCTGGCGTATCTACCTCATCTTAAAATTCAGATCTGTGCAAAGTCGCAATAGAAGAGATTATCAACATCCTCTCAGACGTGAGGAAGCGACTGTTTGGAACGGTTACCCGAGGGTAATTAGTAATGGACTTGTGGTCTCTGCATCTCCGAAGTCTCGGGATAAAATATTCTTCATTAATATGGCAGTGGTGGTGCCCGTAGATAGACAATATTATCGCATAGACGGAATGAAATTTCAAGAGAACCCGTATTGAATTTGGTTAAAAGGAACAGAATGAATACATACATATCAACTGGATAGTATAGATTTTGATTAAAACACGTACACCCTCATATATATATAAAGCAATCTACAGACGCGCGTTTCGGGGTTTACCCCTCATCAGTGCAGCTATACTTATTTTTCAGCAGCTACATCTGGTCGGGTTCGAGACCTGAACGAACTTTCGCTCGTCAAATCTCTTACCGATGGGTCCACAAGCAGCTGCCAAGGATAGAACGCAGAATAATCGCTATATTTCCTAAACCGGAAATAAACTCACCAGAGGTCTCTAACTTGTAAACAAGTGAGACTAGCTTTGCGCCGAAGCGGTGAATTTTCGCAATTGGTCCCTACTAAACAGAGTGCTCAACCTGAAAAGGTGGGTGCGTATATAAAGATATATATATATATATATAAAGATAAATCTAATGAGTCAGACGAACCTACTAAAAGTTTCGCTTAATGCTCTTCAGGGCTAAGATCTGACTAAAGAGACTAGGAGCAACCGCATTAAATATAGTACTTACCACAGTGATTCAAATAAATTAGCATAAACTAAAATGACTAATTTGAAATGACTATTTGAATCACTGTGGTAAGGACTATATTTAATGCGGTTGCTCCTAGTCTCTTTAGTCAGATCTTAGCCCTGAAGAGCATTAAGCGAAACTTTTAGTAGGTTCGTCTGACTCATTAGATTTATCTTTATTATTTGCTCTACTTAGGTATTGAGCACTTCTTACTTATTAGCTTTAGTCTCCTGGCGGGTTTGTATGTATATATATATATATCTTATATATATATATATATATATATATATATATATATATATATATATATATGCATATAATTGTTTTTCTTTTGGCCAAGATATTGTACTAATAGATTATTTTGGTCTTTTCTTTTTTACAAAAAATTTTTCTACCCCGTTCATATTTGGTAGTATATTTTTACAATCAAACTATTTGCTGGTTTTTTTCTCACCGCGAGGATTTACCAACAAGTTTGGTATATATATATATATATATATATATATATATATATATATATATATATTACAATCATAAGCTTGGCGTATATAAAATATATGCATGAATTCAGTATTATCTGAGTTCCCCTGGAGGCCAAAACCTAATGGTACCTTCTTTCGGCTATACGACAGTGATTTAGCTTGTTCAAATGTAGTTTGTTTGATGTGCTAGATTATCTGTGTAGTCTGCATCTGTAACAGTTTCTGTTGGATATCGTCTGTTTTTCGGGAAACAAAAGTAAATATATAAAAGCAAGCAATTTCGTATCATTCCCTAAACTGGCTTGATTTGTTGATTAGTTGGTTTGTGGGCTTTTACGGCATGTCAACCCTTCTTACTTCGTACACACTCTCAGCACAGACAAACAAGACATACATAGTACGGAGTTCATAGCTCTGGCCACAGTATCTGACAAGACACTCACAGATCGTAAACACAAAACAAACCTACTTAGATGGAAAAAAAAAACAACAACTTTTAAATCAACAACTATAACGCTAAAATACTAAAAACGATAAGCCAACTACCCGAGCTAACGACGTCTGCAGTCGATAAAAATTCAGAGGTCATATGCGTACAAGAACATAGATTTGATCATATCGAATAAGATGTAAAACCAGCAAAACCTGTGGATATACCACAGTATTACAAAGTTTGATATGTTTACTTAAGAGCTATTATAAAATAGTTCGATATGCAAAAAGTATATTTTTATCTAATTCTCTCTCACTCCTTTTTTCTTTCTTTTCATTTTTTTCATATTGTTCGATTGAAACAGATTAGCGTTATCGCTCCTATACCTATCTTTTACTTACTCTCTTACTTTCTTATGATATTTTTTCTCTATCGCATGTCCTTTTCCTTTCCTTTTTTTCTTAATAATAAAAATGGAATGGTCCTTTATAATCCGGATTTACATATTTGCATTTCATCTTGGATGATTTGAACGGTTTCATTTTTAACCAGAGGGTGTTGGAAGATGATAACAGTCGGAAGATTAAAGAGTCGGCGTATTAATATATAGATTGCACGAATCTGATAATGGCTGTACGTTTGTGTCGGCATCTACATGGAAAAACTTCGCTAATGCCACCATAGTTATAGTAGGAATGCTTCTCAGCCATGGAGCACTTAAATTTGTGGTATCAAGAAAACCGTGGTAGTCGAACATGCCGTTAGCAAAATGGTTTCCACTCCAGACATGAGTGGAAATTTAATTTTGATTCTGGGCACTGTATTCTTTTTTAATGCTAAAAAATTCTCTTTTCTTTTCGTTCTTCACTTTTTTTTAAATCTTGTAATATTTCAATTTTATTTTTCTCCTTCACCCAAGTCAAATGCATTTTTTTTTGCCTTTATACCTGGAGAGCATTTTTTTTTTTAATTTTATTTATTTTTCAGAAAGCATCCACGCTGATGCCTGTAGACATAAAACTTATTTTTTTATGTTGATCTTGTCTGGAAAACATGGCGAATGCTATGAAGATAAAAAGTAAATAAATAAAAATAATATTAAAAAATAATTTCTTTTTAAATATTGAGGTCTCTGCTAAAAAAAAAAACTAAGGAAGTATGTCCAGTGTACATGCTAGACTATGCGTCGCTAAAAAATATCATCTGAAAATTACTATTTTTGCCTCGGGTGTTTTGTTTTCAAAGTTTTAGCCAGCAGGCTCTTTGCCCTTTACCGGGTAAAGGTCTCCTTTAACTTTTAGCCATTACCTTCTTACTGCTTCACTTGAAAAATAATCAAATAAAAAAAGAATAGAATAAAATATGAAAATACTAGGGTGTGTCAAAAGTTTTGGAATATTTTGGTCACGTGCTATTTTCTGGCGTGTATAGAACGCGATCGATGCAGTTCGAACCGTGGCCGGTGCCCTCTATTGTTGGTAGTATCGTGGTAGTTGGTGTTCTGACACGTTGAGAATTGCTTCATTCCGTGTATGATTTGAAAGCCGAACAGATGAACGTGTAAATTGATTCCAATTTGAGAACTTCCGCTTTACGAGTTCGAAGTTGACTATCACGCTGCAATAAGTAATTGGGAGTTACTTCCCCTGTTTTATTATTACCTCCCCTTTGTGTAAATCTTTGACTTTCTGAAAATATATAAACTCCTAAGAAGCTACAGCTGTATTCTAAGTAGAATAAAGCTTTCTCAAGTCCAACCGTGTGTGTTCATTTATTATTACAAACACCACGGAATAAGCTAAAATATTTGTTGTACGAAAGGTGAAGGTACAATTGATCACAGTAATAAACATAAGAAAAAAGGAAAGAAAGAAAGGAGGAAAAAAAGGAACAGAAAAATAGCCTGAAAGAAAGAAAGAAAGAAAGAAAGAAAGAAAGAAAGAAAGAAAGAAAGCACAAAAATAAGAAAGGGCTAATAAAAGAAAGAAAGAAACAAACAAACAAACAAACAAAGAATAAAAATTCGCACGAAATAAAGAAAGAATGAAAGAAAGAACGGAGCAAGAAAGAAAGAAAGAGACAATAAAAGAAAGAAAATAGAGAATACGAAAAGAAGTACGTCCGAATATGCATATACTTAAACATACGATACGTCTGTGCTTATGCATACTCATAGTATAGGAGAGAGTATGGGACAATGCTAGCCTTACTAAGAGAACCAAACTGCGCGTCTACAGTGCGTGTATTCTCAGTACTCTCAAATACAGTAGCGAACCCTGGATCACATACTCAGACCATGTGAGGAAACTGAACAATTTCCACCTCAGATGCTTACACCGCATTCTACGCATTCGCTCACAGACCAAAGTGCCCAACACAGACGTACTGGAACGAATAAACATAAACAGCATGCCCGCCATCATCTGCGAGAGACGCTTGGTCACGTCAGGAGGATGGACAAAGCCCGCATCCCCAAAGACCTACTGTATGGTAAGTTAGTAGAGGGCACCCGACAGGTAGGGAGACCACGCATGCGCTTGAAAAATGTCTGCAAGAGAGACATGAAGTCATGCCACATCGACATCAACACATGGGAGGCTTGTGCAGAAGACCGAGCGACCTGGCACCTCCTTGTCCAACAAGGAACGAAAAGGAGCGAAAAGGAGAGGAAAGAAGACGCCGCAGAAAAGAGAGTCATAAGGAAAGAGAGGCAACAGCATCTCCAGCAAGCATCACCGTTTGTTTACAATCACTGCACCAGAGATTGCCATTCAAAAATTGGTCTGTTCAGCCACTCACGCAGTTGCAGATAAAAAAAAGTGGACACTACGCCATCGTCTTCAATAGACGGAAGGATGCCAACTATTACATATACAACTAACCAAGCTTAGAGTCCAATCTGCCCTACTATCCCTGTGCTACTCATACGCTGAATTGGAGCTCTTAATTAAACATATCAAACATTGTAATAATTAAATTATCATACTGTGGTATATCCACAGGTCCTGCTAGTGTTGATTATTTTGAGTTTAAAACCAAATGAAACCCTTGAAAAGCAAGAAAGGAAAGAAGAAAAAAGAAAAAAAAAAATTTGACTTACTGAGGTAGATTAGCTAAAGCCACAAAGATTTCTGGATGCCACAGTTTGTTATGATCCAATTTGAGGATTCGAAGTCGAGGGAAGCGCAAATAACGAAGGCTGAAATTCAAAAATAAAAAGAATTTAAAAAAAACAAAAAAACAATTAACATTTTAAGAATAATATCTTTATCTTTATTTTAACAATCATTATTTACTATGTGTATGCAGGTGCCTCCTCGTCAAACAGGGAACGAAAAGGATTGAAAAAAAGAGGAAAGAAGCCACCGCAGAAAAGAGAGTCATAAGGAAGGAGAGACAACATCATCTCCAGCAAGCATTACCGTTTGTTTGCAATCACTGCACCATAGATTGCCATTCAAAAATTGGTCTGTTTAGTCACTCACACAGTTGCAGATTTTTAAAAAGTGAACACTACGCCATCGTCTTCAATAAACGGGAGGATGCCAACATTATACATACTCATACAGATACGCACGCACCTAAATTCATATATACAGATATACGCTACGCATGTAATTATCACACTCATACATGTGCCTTCTCTACTACATGCGTATACATCTATTAATAATGGATAATAATGGAGATTCGCTTCCGGTTTTTGTCTGTAACAAAAATTTACCTCACTCCTACGTCATATTACCCAACACATAATCCAACGTCATAAAATAGAATAAATATACTCAAAATGTGAGCATGCAACATTAGACAATCCTCATTGTTTCAATAAATAGATGCCCGGCGTTATATATTTATATATAGATTGTTTTATTCTAATATAATATTTAAAGTTATCGGAACTGTTTCCCATTTCAAAATTGTCTTTCTTTCTTTCTTTTTTAAAAATAATATATATTATATATATTTTTTTTCTTTTGGTCAAGTATTGTAGTATCAACCGATAATTTTCGTTGATACGACTATCTTGGCCTTTTACTTTTTTTTTCAATTTTTTCCCCTGGTGATGTTTGGTAGTATATTTTTAAATCAAACTCTTTGCCCGTTTTTTTCTTACCGCAAGGGTTTTACCAGCAAGTTTAGTATATCAAATTATTATATAATATATATATATATATATATATATATATATATATATATAGTTCACATATCTAGGTAGTAAATCTCATCCACAGAAAGCGATGTTAATACACATAGTGGAAAGGCATGGCCGGCAACAAACAAATTATCAGTAATATGGAAATCTGATCTCACTGACAAGCTAAAGCGACAATTCGTCCAGGATGTGGTTATATCAGTACTGCTGTATGGCTGCACCACCTGGACCCTAACAAAGCGCCTTGGGAATAATCTAGATGGGAGCTGCACAAGAATGTTGCGTGCAGTCCTGAACAAGTCGTGGAAACAGCAACCCACAAGAAAGCAACTATATGGTCACCTGCTCCCCATCTCACAAACCATCCGTGTAAGACGGACCAGGCATGCAGGACACTGCTGGAGAAGCGGGGACGAGCTCATAAGCGACGCTCTCCTGTGGAAGCCAACACATGGACATGCTAACGTAGGACGCCCACTAAGGACCTATATTGACCAATTATGTGAGGATTCTGGATGCTGCGCAGAGGACCTCCCAGGGGCAATGAGTGATAGGGAAAGTTGGCGAGAGGTTGTCATGGATATCCGTGCTGCTTGCGCGACATGATGATGATGATGATGATGATGATATATAATATATATATATATATATATATAATAAATAAGTAATAAGTAAGTAATCTACATTGTTGAATTATATATATATATATATATATATATATATATATATATATATAAGTCATAAATAAGTAATCCACATTGTTGCATTATATATACTAGCAAATATATGCACCCTTCGGGTGCAAGTATTTAGGTTTTGATGTTATAAAATATTGTATCAAATTATAAACTATTTAGAAAATGATAAACTGAGGGGGTATAATCGAAAAATAGAACAGCTTTAGATTTAACTGTTCTATCATTTTCTTTCACTCCCGTCTTTCATTTTTCCTAATTTATCTATCTAGTTAGATTATGAAGTATTTAATAAAATTACAGTTCTTTCGTCTTGTTTATGGATTTCTTTTAAGATGTATCCCCGAGATCTTTGCTCAGATTCGTTAAGAGAAAACCAAACAATTAGAAATCAATAATACTAAGTATATATTTATTAAAATCAAATTTTAAATATCAATATGCAAATTAGCCTTCTCGTTCACACTGTAAACCGCTATTTTGTTGTATATATAAATACAATTGCATGCTATTAGTATGTTGATATAGTCAACAGTGGCTTCGGCCTCTGGACCATTGATATAATTAACGGCGTCGATCCCAGGGGGCCATCCCCCCAGGCAACACCTGCCCCCTCGATTTAAAGGGGCAGGGCTGGGTTTATTGCCCAGTGCCTGAGGCGCCCCCCCTTGAGGGGGAATGCCGATGGGATCGACGCAATTTTTCACCTGCCACTACATGAGCTTTGGCTCGTGGGTGGTCCCACGTTAATAGGGACTTTGTGCCTGACCCGTACAAGTGGGGTACGCGGTAAATATCATGTAGATATGGTCAACAGTATTAATAATGTTAATCAATTTTATTAATAATTGAGGTTTAAATAAAAGTAAAACCATTGAGAATGTGATGTCAAATAACTAAGGGAATTATGACTTGGAGTAGTAATATAGTTTCGGTTACAAACAGAAAACATACAATCTCCATTATAATTAGAATATATATATAATATATATATGTATATATATATAATCAACACATACTAAACACCTTCATCTTCATTCTTCTCTCCACACAAAATTCTTAGTCCTGAAGAAGGTTTCCACTGTAAAACTGAAATACTCGAGTATGGACAATACATTTTCCATCCATCGTGTACTGTGTTTGTTTTTTTCTAAATTTTCTCCACATATTCATACAGATATATTTTTACCTACATACATATGCACCTATTTGCATATACAATTCGGCTGTCCTCATATGCATTCATACCAATATGTTCTCACCTGCATGCATATATGATTTATAGTGTCATTCATCCTGCGGCATAATGTTGGAACACCATATTTGTCTTAAACTCTTTTTCAAAGTAAATTCATAAATAGGTGACCATTTAAGCAAACAGCAGGTACTGTAAGAAACCAAATATCAAAATGACTAGATTCGGCATTAACTGTCCCGAAAAGGTTTGATATACCGTAAAAACAAAAATACAAAAATTGAGTTAAAAAGATGTATAGAAGGGGGGGGAATATATGGGGCGAAATAGACCTTCGAATCAACAAGCTACCGCCAAGGGGGGAACCAAATACAAGCGAGTTCTCAATCTTCTCACAAGTCAGACCCTCTGTTGGTCAATACATTCTTCATCTAGCAGCTAAAAAGATCCGTCGTCGTAGTCGAATTAATCTTTAGCAGTTCAAAATTACATTTCCTCACTGAAAAGCGCTTCGTCGTCGACTGCTTCTGCTGCTTCTGACTGCTGACTGCCCAGCTCTTGACTCACTTGTTATTTTATGGGCATATTAGCCAAACATCCGGGCACGTCAGTCAAACCTCGCGTCCTTCCAGTTCCTACATCGCATCTGTTTTCGCATGCGGGAGGACGCAGGTTCGATCCCAGCAGGCAAGACAATGTCTTGCTCCCTTTCCTTTCTCGTTTTCCGTCACAAGATGTGTTTAAATTGGAGTTTAAAAAACAAACCTAAAAACAAATTCAATACCCATCAAGAATGAATAAAACAATGTCCTCGGCATAAAATAACCCTACAAGTGTTGACATGCCGTAAAATCCAACTAACCATATTTTTCTTAAAGTCTTTCAAAGTAAATTCACAAAAGAGAGACTATTCCTTATCAAACTTTTCAACAAAACAGAAAATGACAAACCAATCATGAAATCCTGTAGATATTACATTCGGTCGATCAAGTTACTGGTCGTAGTTACTGGCAACTCTAAGGAGACAACAAACCGTTAACAATAACAACTAGAAGTGGCTACCCGGCGTCGCCTGGGTAGAGGGGGATTTTTTAAAAGTTATTCTCGCAGATCTATTATTACTTATCACAAGCTAGCTCCACACTGGATGCCCCAAAACATCCCCACGTAAATATATACCACTATAGTAAGAAATTTTAATTCAATAATTTACAATAAAAAAAACATAAATGAAGCGATTAATTCAGTCAATCAACATCATATTTCAATTACCTTCTGTTATTATACAAATTCTGATTTTTAAATATCTTCCTAAATATAAATAAAATCTTCATTATTTTTGCTCAAAACCCAAGCCCTGGTGATAGTGGATATCTATATATATTTAGTTTGTCGTTGATTGTTTTATTTTCGAAGTTTCCCCCGGACATACACATATACACAACTGCCCTTTATATATGTATAGATATAACAGTTTGTTTAACGGCATATCAACCTCTTTTGGGTCATTTAATGCCCAAAAAAGGTTGTTTTGGATTTCAGTCTTTAAAGTAGTGGTTCATTAGAGATATTCATATAACAGAGGGGAATAAGTTTGCACACTAGGTAGGAGTGAAAAAAAAACACGATGAGGAGCTTAAGTGCTATTGCTAAATACTTCAAAATGTAATAAAAAGTGTAATAATCTTGATTTAACTCTGTCACTCTTTTTTTCTTTCTTTTCTTATTTTTATTATGGTTGTTTGAAACAGAATAGCATTATCGCGTCCGCGCTATCAATCCCTCTCTCTATATCTCTTACTCTCTTTCTTTTTTCTTTCTATTTTTTCTGAGTTTAGTTCTGAGACTTGTTTGTGTCCTGAGGATAACATTAAACTGTCGGCCTTTGGGCGGGGGTCCAGTATGCTTCGGCCACTGGACTATTAGTGTAAATCAACAGCGTTGATCCCAGGGGTATACCCTGTTAAGTATCTGGTCGGCATCCTTAGTTCCAGATGTAATAAGTAAGTAAGCAAGCCAATAAGAATCCGGTGTTAGAGTATTCTTTGTAAGTCCGACGTCCAAGAGAATCCAAGTGTCAATGACATAAGCTCAGAATGGGGTCTATTAATACAGCAGAAGCAGCAGCAGCAGTGCCAGTGATTGGACAAAGAAATGCCTTCGGTGGTCACGTGGTAGTCAACGGGTCTATATTTAGGAGTGACCGTTTTGCCTCATGCCTTTATATCTAAAATAATTCAACATTACCCCCCCCCCCCAGACAAACCTGCTCCCTTGATTTAAGTGGCAGGGCTGGGTTTATTACCCAGTGCCTGATCGCCCCCCTTGAGTGGGAATGGCGACAGGATCAACGCATTTTTTGTGACTACCACCCTAGAGTCTCGTCTCGTATTTTTTATACACTAATTAGCATTAAGTATATTAGCAGAGGTAGATTGGACTGCGTCACTTCTTTTATCAGAGTTTTAATTGACGGCAACGTTTATTTTTTTTCTCTAGGCAAACATTTCTTATTTCAAGCAATTGAAGTCACGTGTTCACCTGATCGGCTTTTACGCTGGTCCTCGAGTCTGCTGACTGTTTAATAACTAACTGTTTAATAACAAGGTTCTTTATATAGGGTGATACCCCAAAAACCTCTTTTTAAAAAGTCATGCCTGTTTTCCGGGCACCCTATATATATATATATATATATATATATATAATATATAATCTAATGAGTCATACGATACCAAACTATTAGTTTCGCATAAAGCTCTTCAGGGCTAAAATCGACTCATCTCTCTCTTTTT
>CM042162.1:88345357-88404955 GCA_023376005.1 Doryteuthis pealeii
GAACTAGAACCCCCCAACCCCCTCCCACCCCCACCCCACCACCATGGTGGTTTTAGCGAACGCTCTACCACTGACTAACCCGGCCCATTTCGGTTTAATATATGGAAGGGCTTCTTTTTTTTTGGGGGGGATTAGCAGGAAAATTGCGGATTTGTTTTACCTAACAAAAAGAAAAGAAAAAATTACTTAAGGAGACTTACATGGGTTTTTCATTTTGTTTTAAATATAGGCTTTTTTTTTTTTTTACAATCTAAAAAGGATAATTTGATAGCCGATGTAAAAAAAAAATGGTTTTAAAAAATCAAATTGAGTTATATTTGGCGAAATGTATATAATTAAAAAAACGTTTTAGTTTATTTGTCAATTCAGTTATAATATATGAAAGAAAGTTTCTTTATTTGCTATATGTTTTTGGGAGATTGAAGGGGTAGGTAGTAAATTGGGATGTTACTCAAGCAAAAAAAAAAAAAAAAAAACAACTTCGGAGGACATTTAGATTTTTAATCCATGCCTTAAATATAACTGTCAATACCCCATAAAAAAGTGCGGTTTCTTTTCATACCACATACAACGTGTAAAATGTTTGTCGGGTTGTTTAAAACACAATCCAACATAAGATAATGTCATCAGCACGAAAAAACAAAAAGAAATCCTCATGGGTCAAGCTTGTGTTCGCTTTAAACAATAAAAGAACCGTATATACTTCAGGTAATGAACGACCCTGACTTATTTAGCACCAAAAAAGGCGTTTTTATCATATATGCAGTAAAGAAAAAAGACCCTTAAAATTTTGGAATACTAGCCTATAAAATATTTAAATTTACTATGACCAGCAAATTCGGCAAACAACGCGGTGCAACATGCGGAAACAACTGGACAGGCTGTTCGACCGGTTAAGTCTCAGTTTTGCAGTGTAACCATGGTCGCTGAGGGACGACCCTCAGCGTGGTCTTTATTTTATTTTTTTTTTTTATTTCTGAGTATGAGGCGAGTGTTGTGCCTGCACGTCCAAAGCCAAGCACGAACTGTAGAATGAGAGGCAAACAATGAGAGACAACAAGAGAGAACGTGACCTTATTTTTTTTTGTGGGGGGGGGGTCGGTTCTTAAAAAGTGTGTACATATACATGAGGTAATATACGGTAAAGACTCGGTGTCCAAGTTTGTTGTTGTTTGTTTTTTGTTTTTGTTTTTTAAGATTATAACGAATTATATTGGATTTGATTTGGTTTAGTTTTCTTGTTTATGGGCGGTAACATAATTTAAACTGACGGCCTACTTACTAATACAACGTAAGCCTTTATGCCGTTTGTGACAAGCTACAATGGCATAATCAAACCTTCGTGTCTTATCTTATTCCATAGTCTCCCTTGTACATAATAGTACTATTCAACAATAGCTGGTGGGATGAGGTGATTTCATATCTTTCCAAAGGATAATCAGTCAAAAAGTTAACGATAATAGCGCGACTGAGTTCGAACTCGCCTTTACTATGGTGTCTAGTCCAGTACGAACATTACGCCACGGCGACTTCCTCACCACATATTGATTTACAACAAATACGATTTAGAATAGGTGGAAAGAATTGATTGAACATAATTAGGAAACTACGGAAAATCCAGGATTGACATAGATAGAAAAGTTGTTGTTTAATTTTACGGCATGTCAACCCTTTGTTGGTCAGTTTTATGCCGAATACGTTTCTTTTATTCATTTTTGAGGGTACTCAATTTTTTCCTTTTTAAATCATTTTTAAACAATTTTTTTTCAATCTACCCATAATGTCACCCTAAAGGGACTACCACTCCGGGTCAGGTGTAGAAAATATTAGAAAACCAATACGCCAAGGGTCAAAGCCAACCTCATCGCCCAGCTATCCCAATGCAATACTTTAGAAGTTTTGTTTTCTTATAGCCAAATCCGTCATGGCGAGTTCGGATCCACAGAAAGCCCTATACTCAGCTTGGTGCCAAATTTAATCTATGCTAGTTTTAAGAAAAACTTGTAGACTAGCGAGTACGGGGAGGCGCGCGTCATGTACGGTTATCGTCATGAAAGACTCAACGCGCCAAATTCATACTGGAAGCTGTGTGTTTCACTTCATGCAAATGCCCTGGCAAAGTCATGAACATGGTTGTTCCTAAAGATTCTTGATGTTGGCCAGGAGCCTAAAAAAAAAAAAACAGTGGGGAGTCCCTTTTTTGCTGTGCTAAACCAGGGAGATGGTTTTGCTGGGTGGAGCCACCACACCTACCGTCAAAACCTCCAGATGGTTTTACCGCAGTAGATCAGATTACCCAATCTGTGATACTTATTACGTAAGAGTTGGCGTAGCCGTTATTAACCCGAAACTTTCGCTTGTACTAAAACA
The DNA here is from genome assembly GCA_023376005.1 of Doryteuthis pealeii. Taxonomy (NCBI): domain Eukaryota; kingdom Metazoa; phylum Mollusca; class Cephalopoda; order Myopsida; family Loliginidae; genus Doryteuthis; species Doryteuthis pealeii. The sequence goes on from CM042162.1 coordinate 88,347,728, forward strand.
GGGCGATTGTTTTGCTCGGGTGCAGCGCCGCATCTACGTCAACTCCAGATGTTTTAATCCACACATATCAGATTTAACCAAACTGTGCCTACTCATGTGTCGAAGGACGGTATCGAACCTGGAACCTTATGTCACTTCCATGCCCTGCGAATTGCTCTATAGAATTGAGCTAAACCAACATCTCACCCGCCTTCGGGTCGGAGTCCAGTTGAGCTTCGGGCCGCTGGGACCGGTTGTTGTAATAATATGCGTCGATCTCAGGGGCCATCCCACCTAGGCAACATCTGCCCCCTCGATTTAAAGGGGCAGGGCTGGGTTTATTGTCCAGTGCCTGAGGCGCCCCCTGAGGGGAATGCCGACAGGATACACGCAATTTTTCACCCGCCATCCATGAACTTCGGTTTGTGGGTGGATCCCACGTTAAATAGGGGCCTTTGTGCCTGACCTGGTACGAGTTGGGTACTGGGAAAATACAAACCGGCCTCTCTAAAGTTATCTTGTTCTAATTTATAAGAATCAGAATTTTAAAAGGAGATCTGTCCGAAATTATGATATTAGTTATCTATCATGATAAGATATTCGTTAGGGAAACAGGAATGATAATAAAATACATTATATTTTATTTGAAAATGTTTGTTTTTTATTTTATTTTTATTTGTAATATGGAATCAAATTTTATCATAAAAATTTTAAAATTGAATTTTTCGCTCATATAACAATAAAGGATATGCTCAAAGTGTTGAATGTCGTAGACGTATTTATTTATTATCAAAAAAACAATTGAATCAACAGTCAATATCTCGTTCCATTAAAACAAAAAATAAATAATAAAAAAATCAGAAAAAAAATAATTTTTTTGGTTAACAAAAATAAATTAAAAAAAAAACAATTATGAAGATGGGTGTGATAATCAGTGAACTGTATTTGTCCAGAAAAATCCAGACCAAAATACATATATACTCGTATATGATCGATTACTGTCTGTAGGCCAACCTTTTAGTTTAGTCATGTGAAGTATTATATTAATTTACGGAATTAAGTGTCGCCCCGTGAGTCCAGAAGAGTAATGAAACTGTGCATACATGGGTAGATTTTTTGGAGGAGGGGTTGAAAAAAAACAGAAAATGTCCTTAATAATTTGTTTTATACTTGCCAAACTAAACATTTTGGTGAGGGAAGAGTTATTTTCTTATTGAAATTTACCTCTCAATAAAGCTTATGATTTATCTAGAGATATAGAGAGAGAAAAAGAGAGAGGAGAGAGAGGAAAAGAGAAAGAGAGAGAGAAAAAGAGAAAGAGAGAGAGGAGAGAGAGAAAAAGAGAGAGAAAAAGAGAGAAAAGAAGAGAGAAGAGAGAGAAAAATAGACACGAAGAGAAGAGAGATGAAAGGGGAAGGAAAAGAAAGAGAAGAAAAGTGGTAAAGGGGAGAGCGAGGGGTAAATGTAGGAAAAAATATCTTCCAAATTCGACTTTTAACGAGTATACAATATCGTACTATCCTTGAATATATGTTCATGTTTATCGGATGAAGAGGGTCAGTGGAAGTATAGACGGGTTAACAGATCGATCAACCCAATCCCTAAACTCATCGATAATAATCAGAATTCTATCGACCAATCACAAGAAAACCCGGCGTTCCCGCGTACACCAGAAAACCGGGCCAGTTGATCAATACAGATCAATATAATCCTCCCATGTCCCATTGAGGTATCGATCAACCGCCCAAGTCCTTTGTATCAACCATAAAAAAAAAATCACCCGGACGCTACCCGTGAAATTTGGTAAATCCAGTTGGTCGCTGCCATTGAACAGGGTGAGCGTCTCCTTTGATTGGTTGATTGATAAATTATTACGGTAGAACGTCGCCAAGGGTGACAAATGATATATCGATCACTCAAAAAATACCAGTCATGTTCCGTCTTTTCACGCACGCTTATATACTCACACTTTTCCAAAAAATCTCCGAAAAACGACTTGTGAAAATTGTTCTTTTTCGGTAGGCGCTACCTACGTGGACAGAGTGCCATGAAATACATCGTCCACCCCTTCGCCCGTAAGCGAGGAGCCACTCCACGTAGCAGGTGGCGTGGTTCCGTTTCGCCCATTTGGACGCCCTTTCTGTGTGTGATGTATGTCGATCTTCCGACTGGTGGCGCGGGGCGGCGCGGTTCGCCCTCCTTCTGTAGGAAGTTCTTTTTTGTAAAACCTTTTCGCGAATGTCCAGGTGAGTCCCGACAACCATGAAGGCGTGTGGGGTCTGTAGTGTTTCAATTCGGCCAGCCATCGTGACGTGAGATTTTCGAAAGAGCTCGGCTCGACTAGCGAAAAAAAAAATGTTCTGCGTCGTAATAGGTCAGCGTGTGAGCGCGAGAGGTTTCCTGAAAAAAAAAGATAAGAAACTTAGTTATGGATTAGGGTTCTTAATGTTTTTTTTTACGGATGTTAACCCTTTTCCAATTTTGCCTCATTAATGGTCGTCATCAAATTCAATGGATGAACATTACAATTTGACGAGGATTCATTTCCTTTCTTCATCTTGATTTAGTCGTGTTTTGTTTTTATTTCGTCTCATTCGGGGTTTTCTATTTTTTTCTTCGAAAACATGAGCATATCCTTTATCATTTCTCCTACGGGGCTTTCGGGTTCAAAAGGTGAGAAATTACAGAAAAATCAATGGCGCTTACAGGAAAGGAAATCTGGACGCGCGTGCGCATGCGTCAAAGAGACAGGTAATAAAAACAAGATAGATTACAGAATGATAAAAGAAAATAAACAAAGACAAAAAAAAAAAAAAAGACAAAACAAAACAACACAATACACGCCATTGGGAATCGGAGACTCTTCCGGCAAAATAAGCTCCCTCGGGATTCCGTGTGCGCGATAATGATGCTGTGGAGGCCCCGTGGCATAAAGGTTAAGCCATGATCTCTTTCCTGATGGAGTTGAAAAATGTACCCGAAGCAATAACTGGCCACGGGACACGAGAGCTTTGAATATCAATATCATATAAACAGAAAGAAAGAAAAAAAATGGGGAGACAACGCTTGTTGTAAAAAGATGAATTATCCGGAGACGAACAAATGACATCTATAGGGGACATGCAGACAATTAGATGATACTGAGGGGAAAAATGAAACAGGGAAATTTAAAAGGATAGGTTGTTGTTTTCAGCGGTGAATTAGAGCAAACTGTTTTGGAAGTCGCAACATAACGGAAGGGTTTCAATCCTGCTAGTTTCCATTAAACTATTCTTACACTACACTGATTGGCTGGTTGGTTGGTTTTATTTTCCGGCCTCCCCAGCAGATTTTAAGCTACGCACAAACCGAAGAACATCTGCAGAGAAATAGTGCATCACCATCTGTTACAAAGGGTTTCCAGTTTGAACTTCAATTTCTAAAAAAGAATGAAACCTTTTCCCTATGCAATCGTCGTAGCATTGGAAAAAAAATGACTCTTTCGTTGATTTCTACGCATGAGTATTCATGCAACAAAGATCCCACACAGAATTTTGGTTTATAGTGGTAAAGGCCTGTGTTGTGCCATCGGCAATTTTTGGCACAGACGATAGTAAAGAATTGGTGCACAAGGAATGCCACAAACCCAATCAACGACGGACTTCAGGCTTTTCAAATTAAAGTTTTCCTTCTCCTAGACTGGTTACTTAGTCATGGTTAAAGAACCCAGTGTCCAACTATTACCCATAGCTGGATGGCAATATATGGATTCATACCTTTTCCAGGGGTATTAGTGCTATGTGAAATGCAAACAGCTTTTTGAAGATTTGAACTCGAAACAACGAGTTCATTTTCTACGACTCAAACCATTATGCCATGCTCCTCCATAACGCACCGTAGTACTATTAAGTAGTAAATAAAAAGCAAGAAAACCTAAATAAATTTGGTAAGATGTTGTTAAGTGAAGAAAACGTAAGTTAAAATAATTATTTCAAACGTACCACTATATATACTAGCAAATATATGCACCCTCCGGTGCAAGTATTTAAGTTTTAATGTAATGAAATATCGTATTAAATTAGAAAGGCTAATGAAATTAAATAAAATGCAGATAAAAAAGATTTGAAACAGAGGGGGATATAATCGAAAAATAGAACAACTGAAATTTACTCTTCCATCACTCTCGTCTTTCATTGTTATTTTTCTAATTCAAGTATTTAGTTAAAGAGGAAGTAAAGAATAAAAGTACAGTTATCTTTTCTTGTTAATGGATTTCATTTAAGATTTATTGAAGAGATTTTTGCTTATATTCATTAAAATAAAACCAAACAGTTAGAAACCAATAATACTAAGCATATATTTATTAAAATTACATTTTTAATATCAATATGCAAATCAGCCTTCCAGTTCACACTGTAAACCACTAATTTGTTATATATATAATACAATTGCATGTTGTTAGTAATTTTTCACCCGCCACCCCATGAGCTTCGGCTTGTGGGTGGTCCCACATAAATAGGGCCTTTGTGCCTGACCCGTACAAGTGGGGTATGTGGAAAATATCATGTAGATATGGTTAACAGTATTAAAAATGTAAAACAATTTTATTAATAATTGAGGTTAAAATAAGGATAAATTCATGGTGAATGTGACGTCAATAACTAAGGGAATTGTGACTTGCGTAGTGATTTAGTTTCGGCTACAGACAGAAAAACACAATCTCCATTATAATAAGATATATATATATATTAGAATGGTACACAGTAATAACCTACTCGAGTTTCACCATGAGGATCTTCAGGGTTAAATCCATGAATAAATCAAGATATTGATTAATTACAGCCGATTGCATGTGTGTATTTTCAGTGACGGTTAGTGACAGACTCGCAATCAAAGAACGCTGGGTTTTAAAATTTTGAAAATGCGGAGGTTATGTTTATCCAATGATCAAATAAAACATTATGAGAAATCGTCTTTATATTTATTGCTTTAATAATTTATAAGAATTATAAGGATATATATACATATAATGTTGAAAAAATAAATAATGGAAAGAAAATGTTGAATGGATAAAAATTGTTTCATGAAGTGCCAACATGTGTTTCAGCCAAGAGTATGTCCTTGTATACAATGTATTCTATTTATTATTATTATTTTAAATAGAAAATAGAATGAGTTAATAATTCTAGAAAAATATATAAAACGTTTTTTTAAATATACTGAAGAATGGCCATCATCAAATTTTTCCCCAATTTCTTTTGAACCTTATAAATTCTCTGAAACGTACGAGGAAAACCTGAAAAAAAAAAAAAAAAAAAATTTGCTAAACGTTTTCGAAACTTATTTCTGTAAATACTATTTTTCTTTTCTGGTAGCACAATTTTAACCCTCAATATACGGCATACGACTCTGTTTTTTTTTAATACAACACATACACAACACACACACACACACACACACACACACACACACACACACCACAAGGCACAATGAAATAAGTAAATATTGAACTTCAGAGAAATTTTCTTTTCGTACGATGAGAGAAACATGAATTCCTATTACTTCTGCTAAATAACTTCCCGCTTCAAGAATTCGTCATTTTCATCCCGATCCAACTGCTTCTTGTCTGTTTTACTCAAATATTCCCTCTCCGGTCATCCATTGTTTAACATAACAGAGGAAGGGGAGCAACTCATGTTTGCTTTTAAATTTGATTAAATTTAAAATAAACAAATATCAAAGATTACATTTTCTTACTTCTTTTTAAAAGAATGTCACCTCTTCTCTCTCTCTCTCTCTCTCTCTCTCTTACTCTCTCTCTCTTTTACTCTCTCTCTCTCTCTCTCTCTCTCTTCTCTCTCTCTCTCTCTTCTTTATATGTATATATATATGTGTGTATAAACGTGTGTTTATGTTTATTTTTATCACCCTCTCTAGATATACATCTATCAATCTATCTGTCTATTTCAGTATGTTCATTTTAATTTTTCTTGTTTTTTTACCTCTTCTTTTTAACAAGTTCTGAGAGTTGTAAAACTTTTAAATGCCATCCTTGGCCAGTTGAAAAGAGCTTAAAGAGAGTCCTATGTTATGGAATCCTTTGGTAAGTGTATAAGTCCTATCCTGCGTATTGGTAAGGGTCCAGTGATTTAATCCTATGCCCGTCATCCATGAACGCTACAGTAATTATGACCAGTAGGGGTGTTTAAGTATTGTATCAGCCACAGAGTACTGCCAGTGATTGGCCAAGAAATAGATCACATGATCTCGCTTAGTCTATAAGTATGGTCGAGGATCTAGCACACACCTTATATACCAAATTTTCTCAACAAATATATGCAGTTTTGTATCATATCCTGGTCACTCTTTTTCTCAATTACGTTTACGCCCTGTCGGCTGGGCGTTTCGAATACACCAACTACACTTATGCAGAGGGTAAGACTCCACCAGGGGCCACCTGTTCACCGTGGGTGGCGACCCGTGATGCGTAAGGAGGGAACCAAATGGCTGGGCAGTCAATGACTTACAACACTCCACTTTGCCCCTTACTTGGGCTAGACGGGCGTTCGGAGAGTTCCCCTAGATCAATTGGCTCGTAACGTCAAGCCTAGGACATATTTGATTATCACAACCTATTGCCCTTATGACAAGCCCCGACCCTTTTATCATATGGGTGATAGAAGGCGGTGGCTGAGGGTCTTCATGTCCTTGGATTGACGTTAAACTCTATCTGATGGTGAGGTTCTAGTTCTGAAGGTCGGGAAATGTATAACACCTTCATCACCATTGCTCCAAGGTCAGCTTTGATCCGGAGTGGTAGTACCTGTTAGAGTCCCATCTATGGGTTAAATAGAAAAATGTGCTTATAAAAAAAATGAGTATCCATTAAGAATGAATTTATTTCCAAACTTTTGTCGTCATTAAATGACCCACCGAGGTTGATATGCCATAAAACAAACCAAACCAAACCATCCAAATCTCTTACCCTTCTGCTGAGAGATACAGTTTGCCTATTCTAAAACCCCACCAACAGCGCAAAAAATAGAATGACCCAATAAATGTAGTCTATTCTGAAATATCTCGAAAAGCCAGTTATTCCCATTAGAGGTTTATATCCGACAAGAATGGTCCAAGGAGAGAGAATGGAGGCGGCGGTAAAACGCTTTGACAAAAGGATGGAAAATAGCCAGGAAAAGTCGACCAATCCAACGTGAATGGGTTTGAAGGTAAACACAAAGGCGAATTCTTAGTAAGACGATGTCTTGTGAAAGGGATAAAGAGATCCATGGAGAATGGAAACATGGAAAGCGGACTTCCGTTTTGTATTGAGTAAAATATTGTCATGCGATAGAAATTCAACCGCTGGCTTCGACAATTGTCGGGGGACACTGGGACAATGTGTAAGGACAAATATACACTAATACTGATACACATTGATATAGATAGATAGATAGATAGATAGATAGGTAGGTAGGTAGGTAGGTAGGTAGGTAGGTAGGAAGGCAGATAGATGAAAATACGTGGACATACTGAGATAAATTGATAGATAGATAGATAAATAGATAGATAGAAATGTGTAAAATTACTGATAAATACAGAGATAGATAGACAGATAGATAGATATAAATACGTAAATATAATGATATATATCAGTAAACCATTTAAGATAGATAGATATGAACAGATTCCTATGATAGGATATATATATATAATATATATATATAATATATATATATATTATATATATATATATATATAATAAGGGAGAGAGAGAGATAAGAGATAGATAGATAGATAGATAGATAGAATAAATAAATAGATATAGGGATATATAGGGAGATAGATAAGATATATAGATAAATAGATAGGATAAATGTGTACACAATCACACACACACACACACCTATATATATATATATATATATATATATATATATATAATAATATATATTTAAAAAGTTTGTAGAAAAAAACAAGATGTTAAAAGTTTTGCTGAGAGAAATCTGATCGAGAACGTTCTATGCCTCGTGATTAATGATATATTTATTTCGTCTTTCCGTTTACAATGTTGCTTTTATAAAGACATCTTCATATTGGTGGAAACAGATTTATGTCAGCAAAACTTTTACCGTCTTCTTTTTTCTACAATCTTTCTACACATTGTCGGATTCATATCCATTTTACCTTTATATATATATATATATATATATATATATATATATCTTATTATAATGGAGATTGTGGTTTTCTGTCTGTAACTGAAACTATATTCCTACTCAAGTCAAAATTCTCTTAGTTATTGACATCACATTCTCCATGATTTATTTTTATCTAAATCTCAATTATTAATAAAATTGTCTTACATTATTAATACTGTTAAACTATGTCAACATACTGACAAACATGCAATTATATTTATATATACAACAAATAGCGGTTTACATGTTGAATGGAAGGCTAATTTGCATATTAATATTAAAAATCGAATTTAATAAATATGTGCTTAGTATTTATTGATTTCTAACTGTTTGGTTTTATTTTAATGAATATAAGCAAAAATCTCTTCAATGAATCTTAAATAAATCCATTATCAAGATAAAATAACTGTCATTTTATTCTTTACTTCTCTTAACTAAATACTTAAAATTAGAAAAATAACAATGAAAGACGAGAGTGATGGAAGAGTAAGTTTCAGTTGTTCCATTTTTTATTATACACCCTCTGTTCCAAATCTTTTATTATACTCCCTCTGTTTCAAATCTTTTTATCTGTATTCTTATTTAGTTTCATTAGCCTTTCTAATTTAAAACAATATTTTATTACATTAAAACTTAAAGACGGGAGTAACGGAAAATGATGGAAGAGTTAGTTTCAAAGTTGTTCTATTTTTCAATCATACTCCCTCTGTTCAAAATTTTTATCTACATTCTTATTCAGTTTCATTAGCCTTTCTAATTTAATATGATATCTTATTATAAAATTTAACTAAAATACTTGCACCCGGAGGGTGCATATATTTGCTAGTATATATAATGGAGTTACCATCCGAAATAAATTTATAATAGCCAAATGAGGTTTTTTTGAGTTTTTCTTTCTTATTGAAAGTGTAAATATTGCTCTGTACGTAAGAAAGTCCTTAACTAACTTACATTGAGCTCTCTTGGGGATTTAAAATAATTCTCGCATAAATCTATAGGTGTGCATCTGCATGGACATGCATTGTGGATATACAGAGGATATAGATGATCCCAAATATGATCATCCCCAACTCAACAGTCTACTGGAGAGAGAGAGAGAGAGAGAGAGAGAGAGAGAGAGAGAGGGAGAGGGGGGGAGAGATATGAATGAATTGCTCCTCTCTTCCCTTCTTCTTTTTTTCATTGTTTTTGGGGGATTTTATATATTTCTTTCTTTCTCTTTCTTTTCCCTTTTCTTCTTTTCTTGTTTTTCTCTTTATTATTTTTCCTTTTCTCTCTCTTTCTTTCTGTTCATGATTTCATATATCTTTCTTTCTCTTTCTATTATATTTTCCTTCTTTTTTTTTTCTTTCTCTCTGTCTTCTTTCACTTTCGTCTTTTTCCTTTCTTCATTTTTCTTTGTCAACGATGTAATATTTCTTTCTTCTCTTGCTTTCTTTTCTTTAACTTCTCCTGTCTTCGTTTCGACTTCTGTATATTGTCTTTCATTCTTTCTTTCTTTCTTTCTTCTCGTGGGTTTTATTCATTTCTTCTCCTTTCTTCTTCATTTTTTCTTTCTTTTCTTCTTCTTTTCTACCTTTTCCATTTCTCTTTTCCTTTCTTTCCTTTGTTCTTTCATTGAAAATGATTTGTATTTTCATTCTCTTTCTTTAAATATTCTTTTTTCTTCTTTCTTTCCTTCGTTTTCCTTTTTATTTCTTTTACCTTTCTCTTTCTTTCTTTTATTCATTGATTAACACATTTCCTTCTTTCTCTTTCTTCTCCATTTTCTTTTATTCTTCTTAGTTTTCTTTTGCTCTTTCTTTCTTTCTTTCTTTCTTTCTTTCTTTGTTCCTGATTTTAATCTTCCTTTTTTTCTCTTCTATCATATTTTTTCTTTTCATTCTTTCCTCTCACTATCTCCTTTCTACTTCTGTCTTTTTTTCTGTTCTTTTTTTTCTTCTTTCTTATTTCTTTCCTTCCTTCATTCGTTTACTTTTTTTTTTTCTTTTACCTTTTCTCTTTCTTTCTTTATTCATAATTTTAATATTTCTTTCTTTCTCCTTCTTCTCCTCTTTCTTTATTTTCCCTTTTTCTTTTCCTTCTTTCTTTCTTTCTTTCCTTGCTTTCTTTCTTCTTCTTTCGTTTTCCTTTTTATTTCTTTACCCTTTCTCTGCTTTCTTTATTCATAATTTTATATATTCTTCTTTCTCTTTCTTCTCCTCTTTCTTCATTTTACCTCTCTCTTTTCTTCTTTCTTTCTTTCTTTCTTTTCTGTCTTTCTTTCTTTCTTTCTATCTTATTCTTTGAACCTATTCTGATTTGGCGCATCACCCTCTTTCCCCCTTTCAGAAGTGCAGAAGTGTAGAAAGAGAAATTGTTTCGTAAAGCCAATCCAATATTTCAAACGAACACCGGACAGGAACTCGCAAATCGCTACCCACAAACAACCCATTTACACAACAAAAGTGCTACAATCGTCTCGCTACCTTCTAAAACGTAGGACGCAATGTAAGTTAATAAACACGAATTAAAGATTGACGTTAGCAGGAAATTGGGGGTAGTCTATTTTCGATACGACGCTTTCTTCATTCTAAGGCATTTAGAAATCATCTCGGCGCGCCTGGGCGTATCTACCTCATCTTAAAATTCAGATCTGTGCAAAGTCGCAATAGAAGAGATTATCAAACTCCTCTCAGACGTGAGGAAGCGACTGTTTGGAACGGGTTACCGAGGTAATTAAAGTAATGGACTTGTGGTCTCTGCATCTCGAGTCTCGGCATAAATATTCTTCATTAATATGGCAGTGGTGGTGCCCGTAGATTGACAATATTATCGCTAGACGGAATTGAAATTTCAAGAGAACCCGTATTGAAATTTGGTTAAAAGGAACAGAAGAATACATACATATCAACTGGATGATAGATTTTGATTAAAACACGTACACCCCCATATATATATATATATATATATATATATATATATACATATATATAAAAGCAAATCTACAGTCCCGCGTTTCGGGGGTTTACCCCTCATCAGTGCAGCTATAACTTATTTTTCGCAGCTACCTCTGGTCGGGTTCGAGACCGAACGAACTTCGCTCGTTCAAATCTCTTACCGATGGGTCCACAAGCAGCTGCCAAGGATAGAAGGCAGAATAATCGCTATATTTCCTAAACCGGAAATAAACTCACCAGAGGTCTCTAACTTGTAAACAAGTGAGACTAGCTTTGCGCCGAAGCGGTGAATTTTCGCAATTAGTCCCTACTAAACAGAGTGCTCAACCTGAAAAGGTGGGAGCGTATATAAAGATATATATATATTATATATATATATATATATATATATATATATATATATATAAAAGATAAATCTAATGAATCAGACGAACCTACTAAAAGTTTCGCTTAATGCTCTTCCGGGCTAAGATCTGACTAAATAGACCAGGAGCAAACGCATTAAATATAGTACTTACCACAGTGATTCAAATAAATTAGCATAAACTAAAATGACTAAGATCTTAGCCCTGAAGAGCATTAAGCGAAACTTTTAGTAGGTTCGTCTGACTCATTAGATTTATGTTTATTATTTGCTCTACTTAGGAATTGAGCACTTTTTACTTATTAGCTTTAGTCTCCTGGTGGGTTTGTATGTATATATATATATCTTATATATATATATATGCATATAAATTGTTTTTTTCTTTTGGCCAAGATATTGTACTAATAGATTATTTTTTGTTGGTACGATTATCTTGGCCTTTTATTCCCGGTTGATGTTTGGTAGTATATTTTTACAATCAAACTATTTACTGGGTTTTTTCTCACCGCGAGGATTTACCAACAAGTTTGGTATATTAAATATATATATATATATATATATATATATATATATATATAATAATATATATATTTACAATCATAAAACTGGCTTGGCGTATATAAAATATATGCATGAATTCAGTATTATCTGAGTTCCCCAGGAGGCCAAAATCTAATGATACCTTCTTTCGGCTATACGACAGTGATTTAGTTTGTGCAAATGTAGTTTGCTTGATGTGCTAGATTATCTGTGTAGTCTGCATCAGTAACAGTTTCTGTTGGATATCGTCTGTTTTTCGGGAAACAAAAGCAAATATATAAAATCAAGCAATTTCGCATCATTCCCTAAACTGGCTTGATTTGTTGATTAGTTGGTTTGTGGGATTTTACGGCATGTCAACCCTTCTTACTTCGTACACACTCTCAGCACAGGCAAACAAGACATACATAGTATGGAGTTCATAGCTTTGGCCACAGTATCTGACAAGACACTCACAGAACGTAAACACAAAACAAACCTACTTAGATGAAAAAAAACAACAACTTTTAAATCAACAACTATAACGTTAAAATACTAAAAACGATAAGCCAACTACCCGAGCTAACGACGTCTGCAGTCGATAAAAATTCAGAGGTCATATGCGTACAAGAACATAGATTTGATCATATCGAATAAGATGTAAAACCAGCAAAACCTGTGGATATACCACAGTATTACAAAGTTTGATATGTTTACTTAAGAGCTATTATAAAATAGTTCGATATGCAAAAAGTATATTTTTATCTAATTCTCTCTCACTCCTTTTTTCTTTCTTTTCATTTTTCATTATGTTCGATTGAAACAGATTAGCGCTATCGCTCCTATACCTATCTTTTACTTACTCTCTTACTTTCTTATGATATTTTTTCTGTATCGCATGTCCTTTTCCTTTCCTTTTTTTCTTAATAATAAAAATGGAATGGTCCTTTATAATCCGGATTTACATATTTGCATTTCATCTTGGATGATTTGAACGGTTTCATTTTTAACCAGAGGGTGTTGGAAGATGATAACAGTCGGAAGATTAAAGAGCCACCGTATTAATATATAGATTGCACGAATCTGATAATGGCCGTACGTTTGTGTCGGCATCTACATGGAAAAACTTTGCTAATGCCACCATAGTTATAGTAGAAATGCTTCTCAGCCATGGAGCACTTAAATTTGTGGTATCAAGAAAACCGTGGTAGTCGAACATGCCGTTAGCAAAATGGTTTCCACTCCAGACATGAGTGGAAATTTAATTTTGATTCTGGGCACTGTATTCTTTTTTAATGCTAAAAAATTCTCTTTTCTTTTCGTTCTTCATTTTTTTAAAAATCTTGTAATATTTCAATTTTATTTTTCTCCTTCACCCAAGTCAAATGCATTTTTTTTTTGCCTTTATACCTGGAGAGCATTTTTTTTTTAATTTTATTTATTTTTCAGAAAGCATCCACGCTGATGCCTGTAGACATAAAACTTATTTTTTTATGTTGATCTTGTCTGGAAAACATGGCGAATGCTATGAAGATAAAAAGTAAATAAATAAAAATAATATTAAAAAATAATTTCTTTTTAAATATTGAGGTCTCTGCTAAAAAAAAAACTATGGAAGTATGTCCAGTGTACATGCTAGACTATGCGTCGCTAAAAAATATCATCTGAAAATTACTATTTTTGCCTCGGGTGTTTTGTTTTCAAAGTTTTAGCCGGCAGGCTCTTTGCCCTTTACCGGGTAAAGGTCTCCTTTAACTTTTAGCCATTACCTTCTTACTGCTTCACTTGAAAAATAATCAAATAAAAAAGAATAGAATAAAATATGAAAATACTAGGGTGTGTCAAAAGTTTTGGAATATTTTGGTCACGTGCTATTTTCTGGCGTGTATATCATGTGATCGATGCAGTTCGAACCGTGGCCGGTGCCCTCTATTGTTTGTAGTATCGTGGTAGTTCGTGCGCTGACACGTTGAGAATTGCTTCATTCCGTGTATGATTTGAAAGCCGAACAGATGAACGTGTAAATTGATTCCAATTTGAGAACTTCCGCTTTACGATTTCGAAGTTGACTATCACGCTGCAATAAGTAATTGGGAGTTACTTCCCCTGTTTTATTATTACCTCCCCTTTGTGTAAATCTTTGACTTTCTCCTAAGAAGCTACAGCTGTATTCTAAGTAGAATAAAGCTTTCTCAAGTCCAACCGTGTGTGTTCATTTATTATTACAAACACCACGGAATAAGCTAAAATATTTGTTGTACGAAAGGCGAAGGTACAATTGATCACAGTAATAAACATAAGAAAAAAGGAAAGAAAGAAAGGAGGAAAAAAAGGAACAGAAAAATAGCCTGAAAGAAAGAAAGAAAGAAAGAAAGAAAGAAAGAAAGAAGCACAAAAATAAGAAAGGGCTAATAAAAGAAAGAAAGAAACAAAGAAACAAAGAATAAAAATTCGCACGAAATAAAGAAAGAATGAAAGAAAGAACGGAGCAAGAAAGAAAGAAAGAAAGAGACAATGAAAGAAAGAAAATAGAGAATACGAAAAGAAATACGTCCGAATATGCATATACTTAAACATACGATATGTCTGTGCTTATGCATACTCATAGTGTGGGAGAGAGTATGGGACAATGCTAGCCTGACTACGTGAACCAAACTGCGCGTCTACAGAGCGTATGTTCTCAGTACTCTCCTATACAGTAGTGAACCCTGGATCACATACTCAGACCATGTGAGAAAACTGGACAATTTCCACCTCAGATGCCTACACCGCATTGTACGCATTCACTGGCAGGCCAAAGTGCCCAACACAGACGTGCTGGAACGAATAAACATAAACAGCATGTCCGTTATCATCTGCGAGAGACGCTTGTGTTGGCTTGGCCACGCCAGGAGGATGGACAAAGGCCGCATCCTCAAAGACCTACTGTATGGTAAGTTAGTAGATGGCACCCGACCGGTAGGGAGACCACGCCTGCGCTTTAAAGATGCCAGAAAGAGAGACATGAAGACATGTCACATCGACATCAACACATGGGAGGCTTATGCAGAAGACCGTACGACCTGGCGCCTCCTCATCAAACAAGGAATGAAAAAGAGTGAAAAAAGAGAGGAAAGAAGCTGCCGCAGAAAAGAGAGTCATAAGGAGGGAGAGACAACAGCATCTCCAGCAAGCATCACCATTTGTTTGTAATCACTGCACCAGAGATTGCCATTCAAAAATTGGTCTGTTCAGCCTCCTTGTTAAACAAGGAACAAAAAGGAGTGAAAAAGAGAGGAAAGAAGCTGCCACAGAAAAGAGAGTCATAAGGAAGGAGAGACAACAGCATCTCCAGCAAGCATCACCATGTGTTTGTAATCACTGCACCAGAGATTGCCATTCAAAAATTGGTCTGTTCAGCCTCCTTGTTAAACAAGGAACAAAAAGGAGTGAAAAAGAGAGGAAAGAAGCTGCCACAGAAAAGAGAGTCATAAGGAAGGAGAGACAACAGCATCTCCAGCAAGCATCACCATGTGTTTGTAATCACTGCACCAGAGATTGCCATTCAAAAATTGGTCTGTTCAGCCTCCTTGTTAAACAAGGAACAAAAAGGAGTGAAAAAGAGAGGAAAGAAGCTGCCACAGAAAAGAGAGTCATAAGGAAGGAGAGACAACAGCATCTCCAGCAAGCATCACCATGTGTTTGTAATCACTGCACCAGAGATTGCCATTCAAAAATTGGTCTGTTCAGCCTCCTTGTTAAACAAGGAACAAAAAGGAGTGAAAAAGAGAGGAAAGAAGCTGCCACAGAAAAGAGAGTCATAAGGAAGGAGAGACAACAGCATCTCCAGCAAGCATCACCATGTGTTTGTAATCACTGCACCAGAGATTGCCATTCAAAAATTGGTCTGTTCAGCCTCCTTGTTAAACAAGGAACAAAAAGGAGTGAAAAAGAGAGGAAAGAAGCTGCCACAGAAAAGAGAGTCATAAGGAAGGAGAGACAACAGCATCTCCAGCAAGCATCACCGTTTGTTTGCAATCACTGCACCATAGATTGCCATTCAAAAATTGGTCTGTTCAGTCACTCACACAGTTGCAGATTTTTAAAAAGTGGACACTACGCTATCGTCTTCAATAAACGGGAGGATGCCAACATTATACATACTCATACAGATACGCACGCACCTAAATTCATATATACAGATATACGCTACGTATGTAATTATCACACTCATACAGGTGCCTTCTCTACTACATGCGTATACATCTATTAATAATGGATAATAATGGAGATTCGCTTCCGGTTTTTGTCTGTAACAAAAATTACGTCACTGCTACGTCATATTACCCAACGCATAATCCAACGTCATAGCATAGAATAAATATACTCAAAATGTGAGCATGCAACATTAGACAATCCTCATTGTTTCAATAAATAGATGCCCAGCGTTATATATTTATATATAGATTGTTTTATTCTAATATAATATTTAAAGTTATCGGAACTGTTTCCATTTCAAATTGTCTTTCTTTCTTTCTTTCTTTTTTTTAATATATTTTATATATATATATTTTTTTTTTCTTTTGGCCAAGTATTGTAATATCAACCGATAATTTTCGGTTGATACGACTATCTTGGCCTTTTACTTTTTTTCAATTTTTTTCCCCTGGTGATGTTTGGTAGTATATTTTTACAATCAAACTCTTTGCCCGTTTTTTTCTTACCGCAAGGGTTTACCAGCAAGTTTAGTATATCAAATTATATATATATATATATATATTATATATATATATATATATATATATATATAATAAGAGATTTATCCAAAACTTGGTAGTAAGGGATAATTCTATATGTGATTTCAAGATCCACTGTACTAATATTCATGATCCAGTATGTATAAATACAGTGAATCATAAATCACTAAAGAGAGCTCAATGTAAAATAACCTTTTAGATTATATACAGAGCAATATTTATCAATAAAGGAAGAACTCAATACAGTAATCCCATAATAAATTTATTTCGACAAAAATTGGGGCCCATATAAATCTAAGTTGATTTAAACCGGTTCCCCAAGTTTTTGCCTCATCAGATGGGTCTCAATGAGGCAAAAACTTGGGGAGCCGGTTTAAATCAACTTAGATTTATATGGGCCCCAATTTTTGTCGAAATAAATTTATTATGGGATTACTGTATTGAGTTCTTCCTTTATTGATATATATATATATATATATATATATATATATAGTTCACATATCTAGGTAGTAATATCTCATCCACAGAAAGCGATGTTAATACACGTAGAGGAAAGGCATGGGCGACAACAAACAAATTATCAGTAATATGGAAATCCGATCTCACTGACAAGCTAAAGCGACAATTCGTCCAGGATGTGGTTATATCAGTACTGCTGTATGGCTGCACCACATGGACCCTAACAAAGCGCCTTGAGTCCTGGAAAAGTCGTGGAAACAGCACCCCACAAGGAAGCAACTATATGGTTACCTGCCCCCCATCTCACAAACCATCCGGGTGAGACGGACTGGGCATGCAGGACAATGCTGGAGAAGCGGGGACGAGCTCATAAGCGACGTTCTCCTGTGGAAGCCAACACATGGACATGCTAACGTAGGACGCCCACTAAGGAGCTACATTGACCAACTATGTGAGGATTCTGGATGCTGCACAGAGGACCTCCCAGGGGCAATGAATGATAGGGAAAGTTGGCGAGAGGTTATCATGGATATCCGTGCTGCTTGCGCGACATGATGATGATGATGATGATATATATATATATAATATATATAATAAAGAAGTAATAAGTAAGTAATCTACATTGTTGAATTATATATATATATAATATATATATATATATATATATATATAAGTCATAAATAAGTAATCCACATTGTTGCATTATATATACTAGCAAATATATACACCCTTCGGGTGCAAGTATTTAGGTTTTGATGTTATAAAATATTGTATCAAATTATAAACTATTTAGAAAATGATAAACTGAGGGGGTATAATCGAAAAATAGAACAGCTTTAGATTTAACTCTTCTATCATTTTCTTTCACTCCCGTCTTTCCTTTTTCCTAATTTATCTATTTAGTTAGATTATGAAGTATTTAATAAAATTACAGTTCTTTCGTCTTATTTATGGATTTCTTTTAAGATGTATCCCCGAGATCTTTGCTCAGATTCGTTAAGAGAAAACCAAACAATTAGAAATCAATAATACTAAGTATATATTTATTAAAATCAAATTTTAAATATCAATATTCAAATTAGCCTTCTCATTCACACTGTAAACCGCTATTTTATTGTATATATAAATACAATTGCATGCTATTAGTATGTAGATATGGTCAACAGTATTAATAATGTTAATCAATTTTATTAATAATTGAGGTTTAAATAAAAGTAAAACCATTGAGAATGTGATGTCAATAACTAAGGGAATTGTGACTTGAGTAGTAATATAGTTTCGGTTACAAACAGAAAAACACACAATCTCCATTATAATTAGAAGATATATATATATATATATATATATATATATATATATATAACATTCAACACATACTAAACATCCTTCATCTTCTCTCCACACAAATCCTTAGTCCTGAAGAAGGTTTCCACTGTAAAACTGAAATACTCGAGTATGGACAATGCATTTTCCATCCATCGTAACATCCTGTGTTAGTTTTTCTAAATTTTCTCCACATATTCATACAGATATGTTTTTACCTACATACATATGCACCTATTTGCATATACAATTCGGCTGTCCTCATATGCATTCATACCAATATGTTCTCACCTGCATGCATATAGATGCATCCAGCGAGATAAGAATTTATAGTGTCTCATCATTACCTGCGGCATAATGTTGGAACACCATATTTGTCTTAAACTCTTTTTCAAAGTAAATTCATAAATAGGTGACCATTTAAGCAACAGCAGGTACTGTAAGAAACCAAATATCAAAATGACTAGATTCGGCATTAACTGTCCCGAAAAGGTTTGATATACCGTAAAAACAAAAATACAAAAATTGAGTTAAAAAGATGTATAGAAGGGGGGGAATATATGGGGCGAAATAGACCTTCGAATCAACAAGCTCCCGCCAAGGGGGAACCAAAAACAAGTTCTCAGTCTTCTCACAAGTCAGACCCTCTGTTGGTCAACACATTCTTCGTCTAGCAGCTAAAAAAATCCGTCGTCGTTGTCGAAATAATCTTTAGCAGTTTAAAATCACATTTCCTTACTGAAAAGCGTTTCGTGTCGACTGCTGCTTCTGACTGCTGACTGCCCAGCTCTTGACTCACTTGTTATTTTATGGGCATATTAGCCAAACATCCGGGCACGTCAGTCAAACCTCGCGTCCTTCCTGTTCCTACATCGCATCTGCTTTCGCATGCGGGAGGACGCGGGTTCGATCCTAGCAGGCAAGACAATGTCTTGCTCTCTTTCCTTTCTCGTTCTCCGTCACAAGATGTGTTTAAATTGGAGTTAAAAAAACAAACCTAAAAACAAATTCAATACCCATCAAGAATGAATAAAACAATGTCCTCGGCATAAAATAACCCTACAAGGGTTGACATGCCGTAAAATCCAACTAACCATATTTTTCTTAAAGTCTTTCAAAGTAACTTCATAAAAGAGAGACTATTCCTTATCAAACTTTTCAACGGAACAGAAAATGACAAACCAATCATGAAAGCCTGTAGATATTACATTCGGTCGATCAAGTTACTGGTCGTAGTTATTGGCAACTCTAAGAAGGAGACAACAAACCGTTAACAATAATAACTAGAAGTGGCTACCCGGCGTCGCCTGAGTAGAGGGGGATTTTTAAAACGTTAGTCTCGCAGATCCATTATTACTTCTCACAAGCTAGCTCCACACTGGATACCCCAAAACATCCCCACGTAAATATAGACCACTATAGTAAGAAATTTTAATTCAATAATTTACAATTAAAAAAAAATCCAATATAAATGAGGCGATTAATTCAATCAATCAGCATCATATTTCAATTACCTTCTGTTATTATACAAATTCTGATTTTTAAATATCTTCCTAAATATAAAAAAGAAATCTTTATTATTTTTGCTCAAAACCCAAGCCCTGGTGATAGTGGATGTCTATATAGATTTAGTTTGTCGTTGATTGTTTTATTTTCGAAGTTTCCCCCGGACATACACGTATACACAACTGCCCTTTATATATGTATAGATATAACAGTTTGAGTTTTGTTTAACGGCATATCAACCTCTTTGGGTCATTTAATGCCAAAAAGGTTGTTTTGGATTTCAGTCTTTAAATTAGTGGTTCTATGGAGATATTCTTGATATAACAGAGAGGAATAAGTTTTGCACACTAGGTAGGAGTGAAAAAAACACGATGAGGAGCTTAAGTGCTATTGCTAAATACTTCAATATGTAAAAAAAAGTGTAATAATCTTTATTTAACTCTGTCACTCTTTTTTTCTTTCTTTTCTTATTTTTATTATGGTTGTTTGAAACAGAATAGCATTATCGCGTCCGCGCTATCAATCCCTCTCTCTATATCTCTTACTCTCTTTCTTTTTTTCTTTCTATTTTTTCTGAGTTAGTTCTGAGACTTAGTTTTGTGTCCTGAGGATAACATTAAACTGTCGGCCTTTGGGGCGGGGGTCCGGTATGCTTCGGCCACTGAACTATTAGTGTAAATCAACAGCGTTGATCCCAGGGGTATACCCTGTTAAGTATCTGGTCGGCATCCTTAGTTCCAGATGTAATAAGTAAGTAAGCAAGCCAATAAGAATCCGGTGTTATAGTATTCTTTGTAAGTCCGACGTCCAAGATAATCCAAATGTCAATGACATAAGCTCAGAATGGGGTCTATTAATACAGCAGAAGCAGCAGCAGCAGTGCCAGTGATTGGACAATAGAAATGCCTTCGGTGGTCACGTGGTAGTCAACGGGTCTATATTTAGAAGTAACATACCCCCCAGACAACACCTGCTCCCTTGATTTTAAGTGGCAGGTCTGGGTTTATTACCCAGTGCCTGATGCGCCCCCCTTGAGTGGGAATGCCGACAGGATCAACGCATTTTTTGTGACTACCACCCATGAGTCTCGGCTCGTATTTTTTATACACTAATTAGCATTAAGTATATTAGCATATGCGTCACTTCTTTTATCAGAGTTTTAATTGACGGCAACGTCTATTTTTTTTCTCTTGCCAAACATTTCTTATTTCAGCAATTTGAAGTCACGTGGTTCTCCTGATCGGCTTTTACGCTGGTCCTCTAGTCTGGCTGACTGTTTAATAACTAACTGTTTAATAACAAGGTTCTTTATATAGGGTGATACCCCAAAAACCTCTTTTTAAAAAGTCATGCCTGTTTTCCGGGGTCACCCTATATATATATATATATATATATATAATCTAATGAGTCAGACGAACCTACTATTAGTTTCGCATAAAGCTCTTCAGGGCTAAAATCCGACTCGGAGTCGGATTTTAGACCTGAAGAGCTTTATGCGAAACTAAAAGTAGGTTCGTCTGACTCATTAGATTATCTTTATTACTTGGCTCTACTTAGGTATCGAGCACTTTTTACATATTAGCTTCTCCTAGCCGTTATATGAATATATATATATATCTTATATACATATATATATACATATGAATTGTTTTTTCTTTTGGCCAAATACTGTACCAATAGATTATTTTTGTTGGTACGAATATCTTGGTCCTTTCTTTTTTCAAAAATTTTTTTCTTTGGTTGATGTAGTATATTTTACAATCAAACTTTCTGCTGGTTTTTTTCTCTCCGCATGGATCTACCAACACGCTTGGTATATTAAATTATATATTATATATATATATATATATATATATATATATATGTATATATATATATATATAGTAATTCGTAATTTGCTTGAAGCATTGTTAAGTATGTTATTATATATTAATGATTTGAAGGCAATTACAATGCATATAAAAATAAAACAAAAAAGATGTTTTTTTGTCTTATCGAATTCAAAGTAAACTTTATCATCAGAGACAGTTTTCAGAAATGGACGTTCTATTCTTTTTTTTTTTCTTTTTTTTTCCTCTTCTCTTTTTTTTTCTTTCTTTCCTTTTTTCTTTATGTTATGAATGAAATGAGGGAATAACTGTTGTTTCTTACTTTTGAAATATCTGTTGAGAATGGGTTTCAATTTTGTATCTAATATTGTCTGGTTAATTTCGGGTGAATATTGCTACATTGTAGCTATCTTGAATTCAAATAAAAACGGTCACATAGAAGAATTCATTTACTTAACTTTTATTTTCTTTATATATATATATATATATATATATATATATAATATATTAGTCCGAAAAATCAAAATTATTAACATCAGGCCTCATCTTAAATATACAGATAAATGAGAGCTGACATGAAGTTAAATCCAACCAACGAACCAACCAACCATATTTTTAAATAAAGTTTTTCAGATAAACTCCTGAAAGAGAGACTCTTCCTTATCAAACTTTTCAACAGAACAGAAACCGACAAACCAATCATTAAATCCTTTAGACAAGCTCTTGTCTGTAGACATTACATTCATTAGATCTATCGATATGTAGTCCTTTTCTTTCTTTCTTTCTTTTTCTTTTGAATGTCTGTGTGTCGTCGGACAAAACACATATTGAGCGATATCGAACACATTAGAAAAAAAGAAAGAAATTCGTGATTTTTTAAAAAAAATATTAAGATGTCGTTGCCAAGACAAACAAATTCGCCTATTGTCGAGAAGAAAGAAAAATATGAAACAGGTGCGGCCTTAGCGGTCTGGCAATCAGACAGTGCCCGGTACAAAGGACCATAGAATCGCGACAGCTAATTAACAAAAGTGATTTTTAAGATGGACTTAAAGGAACAAATGTCTTTGTGATAGATATTTTATTAATACGAAATTGGTTCAATACATATAGTAGATTCTTTTGGAAAAAGGAAAATTATATTTTTCTGAATTTTTTTTAAAAATTAGTGAAATAGATCACTAATTAAGACTGAGCCTATTCCAGTGTTACATAATCTATGCGGTGGCATAAGATTATCGTCAATCCCCTGTAATTCCGAGGGTATGACCCTTTTCATACTTATGTAAGGTAGTATAGAGATATGGTGGCGATCAGTGCAGTTGATGGTGCTGAAAGTGAGTGACGGCGGTTGACCTCACTCTCACCTTGCCTTCCGGGGATAAATCGTGGGAACCGGAAGGCATAGAAGAACCTGTTCCGGATTAAGAATAGTAAGGAGCTTTAGTTTAGTTTTGCAGTGGACGTCAGACAGAGCAGTCGGCCATGATGCTCTGTCTAAAACTGTAACTCTGCATACGTGCGCTATGTTATGTCTGGGTTGGGGATTTACCGAATAAAGTAACATGAAAAGAAAATCGAAGTCTTGTGTTTACTAAAAACTAACAATGACACAGGGCTTCTAATAAGGAGAAATCCCTAACAGAAACCAGACCCGAAGTCCCCAAGAAAGACCAGACCTTTAGAAGTGACCAGACGCAAGATGTTAGAAGATAGAAGCAAAGCCGACCTGAAGAGAAGACGACTAGAAGTAAGAAGTAAGAAAAGGGAATACAACATTATATCGATTTGGTACTGTGAAAACCTCAGTACGTAACACCAGTAGTGACCACCCCAAGCGGAGTTTAACAGATTTGAATTCAGAGATTCCACTCGTAGATTGGCTGCCTAGCCAAGGTTAAAGAACCCAGTCTGCCCTACTATTAATCCATAGCTGAAGGGAGTGTAGTTGGATTCATAACTTTCCCAAGTGTATTAGCGCTATTCGAACTATATCTTCGTCCAGGATTTGAACTCGGGTCGACGGGTCCATTTCCTACGACTTTAACCGTTACGCCTTCCTTAGTTTATTTAATCTATTTAAATTGTTTTACCATCAATAGGTTCAATATCATTAGTTTGCATTTTTTGCGAATTTAACGTTTCGTGTTCGAATCCTGGTAAAGGTCAGAATTTGGCATGACATTTTTGAGGTAGGATTGTGCTGGCTTATTTAAAGATCTATTTTATTTAGAGACGTAAACATTTTTTTTTTTCGATTTATGTTGGAAAGGACATTTCACGACTGCGCGTGAAAAATTTGCTTTATTTTATGAAGAATAGAAAAAAAATGTGTTACCATGGATTATCTATGGACTATTCTGGGAAAGGGATTATCTGCTTAATCTCCCATATTTGGTTATGGCTACTAATCCTTATTGGGAGAATACTTCAGAAGATTTATGTAAAAACTACAACGTACGTTCGGAAAGTAATAACTCTTATTTATTTGGACAGATAATACAAAAGATGTGGGAAGCATAAAGTAAAGTCGTGGGGGTGGCCTAAAGTCGGTATCAGCCAATCAGCGAGGGAGTCTATCCCCTTTTCAATAGCGCTAGACCAAGGAAATTGCTTTTGCGTATGAGGTGGAGCGCCACACCTACTCCCAGCTCCTTAATTTACCGCACAGATACGCTGAGTTGGCGAGGCCCAGTATCGAAGTAGAAACCTTGTGGTTTCTAGCCGAACGCTCTGCCGACTGAGCTCGTTACTTAGATAGTTAGTTTGCTCTGTAGGGAATTAGTTGGGGTTTGGTTTAGTTTGGTTTGTTTTACGGCATATCAACCTCACTGGGTCATTTAATGCCGACAGAGTTTTGAAATAAATTCATTTATAATGGATACTAGATTTCTTTTATAAACACGTTTTCCTAATTAAACCATGAGGGCAATATGTTAGGGGCAATCATATAGGTGGAAGAGCTAAACGTGACCAACCGATTGATTGAAGGGGGCCTCTCCGACCGCCCGTCTAGCCTAAGAAAATGCCAAAGTGGAGTGTTGATTGTTATGAACTTCTCAGCGACAAAGGTTCCCACCTTAAGCATCCGCACAACCAATAGGTGGCCCCAGTGGCGGGGGGTGGGTACCCCTCTGCAGAGGTGTGGTAGGTGTATTCTACAGCCCCAGCAGACATTAAAAATTAATTAAATCGACTATTTAAGATAATAATTTTGTCTAAGTTGAAAAGTTGTAACATAATGGGCATCAGTTAAAAAAAAAAAAGCGAAATAATATTGTACATGTAATTAATTTTTAATACATTTTAAACAATTTATTATGGCAATTTTGCTCAAATATATCTTAAACATGACCGCCAAAGATGACGTAAAATCCGAATTTTATAAAAATAGATTTAATCCCTCCCCAATCATTTGAATAAAAATGACCTAAAATCAAGGGAGTATCCGATTTCAATGAGATTTTCAGTGTTGATTTATCAATGAATGAAATTTCAAAACTTTCTGATTTAATTAGGTATTTCTGCTACGATAAATGAATATATACATTTCATTTAAAATATGAAGCATCTAATTTTAAATTTTAAATTCGATATTTTTAGATTCTAAAAACATATTTTATTTAATAACTACTTTAGTTTATCATCGTTATCTTATATTTTTGTAGAAAAACTCTATTGAAAATTTATCCCCCCTCCATTTTAAACAGAACAAGTATCGATATATAATTTCTTCTTTTATAAGATAATAGCCAATTAAATAATTATCGAAAAGAGTAAAAAAAAAAGTTATCGAAAAATTATCCTTTTAGTTTTTATTTTAAATTTATTTTCCGATTTTCGCTACTTATTTTCTATCGTGTAATCATTTCCTATGCATTTCTATGCTGAGAAAAATCACAATACTCTCCCATAGTAAAGTCGTTTCCAGTGAATTTCTTTAGGGAAACCATTACCGAATTCAGAACAAAAACAGCATCAGAAAAGGCCCAATCTCATTCTAGACGTTAGCGATGGGGAACGATCAGGTAGTCATTTTCACTGCGACGTGACTGATACACAGAGGTCACCGGTCACTAATCGAGCAAGACAAGTGCATGAGAATCAGAAAAGTTTAAATACTCTATAAGAGAGACTGAGCAGATGTGTTCAATTGGAGATGAGTCTTTCGTCTGAGAATGGAATTTTATGCCAAGACAATAAGTCAGCCATTCTTTTTCCTTTCTTTCTCTTCGATTCTTCAATCTGCGTTTAGTATTTGATTCCATAAGAACATCCTCTTTGATGGGACGACAACAACAACAGAATTATTGTAAGCTCCCGTCACGTCTTGACAAAGAAAAGATTGTGACACCTTTTCCACAAACACATTTACATTTCTCGTGGCTCTTGTTCAAAGACAAAAGTGCAGTTCGGTTAATTCTAGAAAGTGTAACGTTGACTTATCTAAATGGTGTCCGCCCTGTCGCCGGGGCGTTAGAACGCAACGACTGCACCTCTGCAGAGGGGTAAGACTGTCCCAAATGGAGCCACCTGTTGGCCGTGGGCGGTGACTCGTGATGCTTAAGGACGGAATATTGGTGGATGAGCAGACCATGACTTGCAATACTCCACTTAGACCCTTACTTAGGCTAGACGGGCGGTCGAAGAGTCCCACTCCGATCAATCGGCTGGTCACGTCAAGCCCTAGCACCTATATGATAGCCCCAATCCTATTGCCCTTATGACAAGCCCCAAACCTTTTTATCATATGGGTGCTAGAAGGTGGTAGCTGAGGGTCTACATGTCCTGGGAATGATGTTAAACTCTATCTGATGGTGAGGTTCCAGTTCTGGAAGTTTGGGGGATGTAGAACACCCCTTCATCTCCATTTCTCTTTGGTCCACGCTGAGTGGTAATATCTGTTAGGGTCCCATCTATGGGTTAAACAGAAAAATATATTAATTTAAAAAATTGGATATCCATTAAGAATGAATTTATTTCAAAACTTTATCGGCATTAAATGACCCACTGAAGTTGATATGCCGTAAACCAAAACAAACCAAACCACTCTAAATGGCATGAATTTCGACATTAGGTTTGTTGGTTGGTTGGTTGATTTAACGGCATGTCAATCCATGTTTGATTATTTTGTGCCGACGATATTTTGCTTTATTAAATCTTGATGGGTATCTAAATTCGTTTTCATTTTTTGTGTCGTAGATAAAGGCGATTAATTACTCACACACTTAGAGAGAAGTAGGAGTCTGACTGAGTGAGAAGTGACAAAAGTAGAAGAGTCTGAGTGAGAGGTGACAAAAGTACAGGATTCCGAGTGAGAGATGACAAAAGTAGAGGAATCTGAGTGAGAGGTGACAAAAGTAGAAGAGAGTGAGAGGTGACAAAAGTAGAGGAGTGACACAGGAGTCCGAGTGAGAGATGACAAAAGTAGAGGAATCTGAGTGAGAGGTGACAAAAGTAGAAGAGTCTGAGTGAGAGGTGACAAGTACAGGAGTCCGAGTGAGAGATGACAAAAGTAGAGGAATCTGAGTGAGAGGGACAAAAGTAGAAGAGTCTGAGTGAGAGGTGACAAAAGTACAGGAGTCCGAGTGAGAGATGACAAAAGTAGAGGAATCTGAGTGAGAGGTGACAAAAGTAGGAGAGTCTGAGTGAGAGGTGACAAAAGTACAGGAGTCTGAGTGAGAGGTGACAAAAGTAGAAGAGTCTGAGTGAGAGTGACAAAAGTACAGGAGTCCGAGTGAGAGGGGACAAAAGTACAGGAGTCTGAGTGAGAGGTGACAAAAGTAGAAGAGTCTGAGTGAGAGGTGACAAAAGTACAGGAGTCCGAGTGAGAGATGACAAAAGTAGAGGAGTCTGAGTGAGAGGTGACAAAAGTAGAAGAGTCTGAGTGAGAGGTGACAAAAGTACAGGAGTCCGAGTGAGAGATGACAAAAGTAGAGGAATCTGAGTGAGAGGTGACAAAAGTAGAAGAGTCTGAGTGAGAGGTGACAAAGTACAGGAGTCTGAGAGAGGTGACAAAGTAGTCTGAGTGAGAGGTGACAAAAGTACAGGAGTCCGAGTGAGAGGGGACAAAAGTACAGGAGTCCGAGTGAGAGGGGACAAAAGTACAGGAGTTTGAGTGAGAGGTGACAAAAGTACAGGAGTCTGAGTGAGAGGGGACAAAAGTACAGGAGTCTGAGTGAGAGGTGACAAAAATAGAGGAGTCTGTAATAAAAGCCAAATATTCGGTATTAATATATTTATTTGATCAGTAATTCATATACATACTAACTCCCCATCTTAGCTGTCTGACAGTTGATTTATAAGCCGTAAGATGGAAGCCCGTAATGTAATGGTTAAAGTCATGGGAAATGGACTCCTCGCCCCGAGTTCAAATCCTGGGTGTGTTAATTGCATTTCACTTAGACCTAATATCCTTGGGAAAGGTATGAATCCTACTCTCCCTCCAGCTATGGATGAATAGTAGGGCAGACTGGGCTCTTTAACCTTGGTTAGGCAAGTGGTCTAGGAGAAGGAAAACTCTTAATTCAAACCTGTTGAACTCCGCTAAAGAAATTGACCTTGTGTCACATCCTGCTCGTGCGGAAGGGTTGGTAAATATATATAAGACAGACTCAACCATTCTTTTATCATCTAGACCGGGGGTAGGTTATCTTATATATTATTTAAACAAAATTTTTTAAACACATTTTTAAATTCATGTTTTTTCTATTTAACCTATAGATGGGACCCTAACAGGTACTACCACTCCAACCAACTAAACTAACCTTTAAGAGAATTACTCTACACAATTGGCTGGTCACTTTAAGCCCTATCACCTATATGATTGCTCCGGTTCTATTGTCCTTATAAAAATCCCCAACCCTTTTTATCATATATGTGCTAGAAGGGTCGTATTACTCATTACTCCCAGGTCCACCCTTTAATACCTTTAGTACCATCTATGTATTAAATAGAAAAAATGAGTTTTGAAAAATGTGTTAAAATGAGTTTAAAAAAGAATTTTGAATATCCACCAATAAAGAATAAAATAAAATATCTTTGTCTTAAAATAACCCAACAATGCTGCAAAAACCAACCAACCAACCAACCAAATGAGAGAACATTCAACTACAGACTAGAAAATATTGGTAAATTAATATCTTTTTATATTGATTGCGATATTACCTGTTTCTACTTTACCTGTATTACCTGATAGTAATTCATTTTAATTTCTAGAATGTATTTTTATCATTTTAATTTAGTAAACATTAGGTATTTGCTCCCATGTCCACTCTGAACCGAGTAGTAGTATCTGTTAGGTGTTACATAATTATTAGAACCTAATATTCATGTGCAATAGTGTAGAAATCAAAATGGCCGTTATAAGCTGCAGCCCACGGCCTTGAAGGATTTGAATGAGAAGGCTTGACATGTCCTGATCCTTTCTTCCGGTGGATACCGTGAGAATCGTTGGAGAAGACCCTCTTCCGGCTTAGTTAAGAAATAGATTTTAGTCAGTCGGCGAGAAATCACGACGGTGGTGAGTTGTGTTATACACGCTCCGACTCGATCTGCACAGGTAGTCTGGTGGGGTATTTCGAGGATAAAATATGATCAAAGTAAATCGAAGTCTTGTGTTATTATCTCAAAACTAACAATGACACAGAGTTTCTGATAAAGAGAAATCCCCAATGGAAGACCAGACACGAAGTCCCCAAGACGAAGTCCAGACGTTAAAAGAGACATAGAAGAACTTAAGATGTCAGAAGAACAGAAGAAGAATAGAAGTAAGAAGTAAGTAATGAGAAGGGTATACAACATTAGGGTCCCATCTATGGCTTAAATAGAAAAACATAAGTTTTGACAAATGTGTTAAAAATTGAGTTTAAAATAAATTCAATACCCATCTAGCATAAATAAATTAAAAAAAAACGTCTTCGATATAAAATAACCCAACAAGGTTTGATATACCGTAAAATCCAACCAACCAACCAGTTCTACCTTGAATGTGTACAGAATTAGCTGTGTTCTTTTCTTGGACAGTTACGAGAAAGAATAATGAGAGCTGATTTAATTGAAAGTTCCTAATTAATAAATGGAATTACTAATTATGGTAGACAGTTATTTAATATTTCTTCTCTTCGAACTGAAAACTGTCAAGTCAAATTTCAATAACTAGGTCTATTAATCAAGTTTTCTTTTTTATATAATAGAGTAATATATTCTTGGAATAAATTGCTTAATCAGATTTTAAAAAAACAGTAATATCGTACAATATTTTAAGATTAATTTGGATAATATCAGAAAAAAATAATGGTTGCTTGATTTGGTTTGATTTGGTTTGTTTTACGACATATCAACCTCACTGGGTCATTTAATGCCGATAAAGTTTTGAAATAAATTAATTCTTACTGGATACTCAGTTATTCTTTATAAACAATTCTTTCTATTTAACCCATAGATGTGACCCTAACAGGTACTACTACTCCAGGTCAGAGTGGACCAGGGAGCAATGGTGATGAAGGTGTGCGCCACATTCCCCAAACCTACAGAATTGGAACCTCACCATCAGATTTTAACGCCATTCCCATGATATGAAGACCCTCAGCCACCGCCTTCTAGCACCCATATGATAAAAAAGGTTGGGGCTTGTCATAAGGGCAATAGGGTTGGAGCAATCATATAGGTGCTAGGGCTGGACATGACCAGTCGATTGATCGAAGTGGGTCTCTTCGACCACCCGTCTAGCTCAAGTAAAGGTCTTAGTGGAGAATGGTTGCTTGATATTCTTAGTATCCTGGGTTCTGATGTTAAACTGCATCTAATAGTGAAGTATCGATTCTGGAGATCTGAGGAATGTGAAGTACATCTTTATCACCATTACTTCCAGGTTCACTCTGACCCGGAGTGGTAGTACCTGTTAGTGTCCCATCTATGGTATGAATAGATAAAAATATTGAGTATTAAATATATGTTTAAAAATTAAGTTAACAAATTGAATATCCAACAAGAATGAACAAACACAAATGTTTTCGGCATACAATAAGCCAACAAGAGATGACATGCCGTAGAATCCAACTAACCAACTCGGATCTGTGTGGTAGCGTGGGTAACTGGTAGTGGGTGTGGTGCTCCACTGCAGACACAAAACAATATTTATGGTCTAGCGCTAGTGAAAAGAGGGCAGACTCTGTCGCTGTCCGGTTGATACCGACAATAGACCACTATCGATTTAATGTTTGTTGGTATCAGCAAGGGAGTTCCCTTTTCACTAATTCTAGACCAGAGAGATAATTTCAGCGTCTTAAGAGGAGCACCACACCAGCCATCAGCTAACCTTTTACTATTACGTTAAATAGAAAATTTATACAGGAGTGATTGATTCAACAAAATGGATAAGACTGGTTGCCTTTCACATAGTGCTAATACCTTTGGGAAAGGTGTGAATCCAACTAATCTCTTTCCAGTTATGGGTAAATATTAGGGCAGACTGGGCTCTTCAACCTTGGTTAGGCAACCAAAGAAAATTCGATGACATATTACTTCATCTATGCAACACAGCATATAAAAAAATACAATAGAAAAATGGACAAAAGGCTACGTTCTCCCATTCGCCTAAAAAGGCGACCTCGTTGTCACTAAGAACTACAGAGGCATAACTCTTACTGCTATAACTGCTAAGATATATAATGTCTTCTTCTTAATCCATCAGACCTGAAATAGAGAAATGTTTAGGAAAAAAAAACAAAATCAATCCACAGCCTCTCGGAAACTGACATATCGATAAATCATAGAAGGAGTAAGAGTAAATAATCTAAAGGCAACACTGCTATTTGTAGATTTTCCAACGCATTTGACGCCATACATACGGGAAAATGGAGCAAATACTACTAGCATATGGCCTCCCTAAAGAAACAGTTACGGCTATAATGATGTTCTACAAAGGCACTAAAGCAATGATGGATGTGCGTTTGGAGAGGCCACTTCCGATCAATCGTATGATCACGTTGATCCCTAGCACCTATTCGATTATTGCGACCCAACTAACCTCATTGCAAACCCAATCTTTTTTTATCATATACGTGCTAAAGGGCAGTGGCCGAGGGTCTTAATATTCTGGATATGATGTTAGATTCTATCTGATGGTGAAGTTAAAATTCTGGAAATCTGGGGAATATGGAATAGCATTTGATCACCATTACTCCCAGGTCCACTGACCCGGAGTGGCTACCACTGTTAGGACCCAATCTCTGGGCTGAATAGGAAGAAATAAGTTTTTAAAAATTTTAGTTTGTTGGTGAAAATGAATAAAAAATGAAAAGAATAAAATAAACAATATAATAAGAAAATAATGCTAATAACAATAATAATAAAAATGAATAAATAATCAACATTCTTTCACTGGACCGTCCACCAAATATCGCTTTTGGAGTATAGTTATTTACTAAGCAGGGCTTAGATATGGTACAAGGCCAGAAGTATGGGGAGCCAATGAGAATTGATATGGCTCAATGGTCTGCTAATCTAGCTCGCTAACCATTACACACGTGAGGTGCCCGAATATTTTGGGTATCAGGTTTGCTGGAGATTGCATCTTGTATTTATAGACTGTTCCAAAAAGGATCACACGAATCGTACCAGATTTTTTTTTTAAAGTTTTCGGCATGAAATAACCCAACAAGGATTGACATGCCATGAATTCAAACTTCCTAACCAAGCGTAATTGTTGAACTGTCTTTGGTATATAATAACCCAATAGGGGTTGACATGCCATAAAATCTAACCTCCTAATCAACCATAATTGTTAAACTGTCTTTGGCATAAAATAACCTAACAAGGGTTGAGATGCCGTAAAATCCAATCTCCAAACCAACCATAATTGTTAAACTGTGTTTGGCATAAATAACCCAACAAGAGTTGACATGCCGTAAAATCCAGCCAACCATAATTGTTAAACTCTCTTTGGCATAAAATAAACCAACAAGGGTTGACATGCCATAAAATCCAACCTCCTAACCACCCATACTTGTTAAACTGTATTTGGCATGAAATAACCCAACAAGGGATGACATGCCAACCAACCAAGCAAGCAGCCTGTGATATTTTGAAAGTTTATTCTTTCGTGGAAAACGTATATCCGATTATTAGTCTTAAGAAAAATCAATATAAACCCCAAAAATGCTTAAATGTCTCAAGAAGCAAACAGAGAACATTCCCGCAAAGGAATGGCTCATAGTGTCTACTGCAATCATTGGATATTTAGCAAAACTTGAAGTACTTATCCGTGTTACATACGGCCTGTAAGATGAATATTGATTTTCTTGAAAGTTTTCTGCGTTAAAAACCGTTCATTTATTTATGCCTAACATGCATCTCTGTGTGTCAAAAAATCTAATATCCCAGATATTTGCATTATGAAATAACCTCTGTGGATAGACAATATTGCACGTGATGTTTTGGTTGAGCTGAGGTTTCTTTCATGAGAGGGGATTGTGTACCAGAACGAGGTATGTGGAATAAGGCCAAGTTCGAGTTGTAGTAGTTGTCATCGTTAGTAGTAGTAGTAATAGTAGTCGTTAGTTAAGAAACAACATACATGCATGTTGTATAGTCCCAAGGGCTGTTTATTTATTTCTAGGCCCGTGGTTCTTTTTCAGAGAGAGGAGAGAAGAGAGAGAGAGAGAGAGAGAGAGAGAGAGAGAGAGAGAGAGGTACGGTCAAATTACTCTGTCGTAAAACCTGTTTGTGACTACTATATGAAACCTCAAGGGGGAACCGGAAAGACCCAGTCTGCCTTCCACGAAACCCGGCCGAAAAAAGACCGATTTTTTCTCCTCATCTGTTTCCCGTTCCGGGGGTGTTTTTATTTTTAAATCTATTTTCGGGGTCATTCGTTGGTCAAATTATTGGCACCCCTGCTTGGTGTTTACTCTTCCAAATTTTAACCTCTGTTTGTTCTTATTTCTTTTTCTTTTCTTTCTCCTTTCAATCCCCGTAGATCAAAATAATTACGCTACAATTGTTTGGGATATTAGATTTTGAAAGACAGATGTATTTTAGACATAAGTAAGCAAATAAAAGAAGATTGTAACACCAAATAATTTATGAACATCAGTAACCAATATTAAAACTGGTTTGTGCTAGGATGGGTAAAAGGTTTTGTAATATTAACCAGACTAGCAAACAAAGGTAATTTTTGAATGATATTTACTTCGTTACTTATGACTTTCAAACAAAAACATCGCTGTCCATTATGTTTAATAAATCATTTTACAACCCCTATGGAATACGGACAAGTACTGCCTACGTTCTGTTGAAAACTGAAAAGGTTGCTTTACTGCCTACGTTCTGTTGAAACTGAAAAGGTTCTGCTTTACTGCCTACGTTTCTGTTGAAACTGAAAAGGTTGCTGTTACTGCCTAGTTCTGTGAACTGAAAAGGTTGCTTACTGGCCTACGTTTGAAACTGAAAGGTTGCTTTACTGCCTACGTTCTGTTGAAACTGAAAAGGTTGCTTTCTGCCTACGTTCTGTGAAACTGAAAAGGTTGCTTACTGCCTACGTTCTGTTGAAACTGAAAGGTTGCTTTTTTAGAAATTTAAAATGGTTTCAGGTTTGTATTCTTAAGATGTCCCTCAGGTTTCTTGCTTGATAGTAATGGCGCGGATATGTTTAAGGCTGTTACAATTAGAAGGATATGCTTGGGTTGTAAGTGTACTTTGCATGTTGGGCAACTGGGACATTATTCCCTTTTACAGGTACGAATGGGTAATGTGGGTGAGCCCAATACGCAATCTGGCGAGTATTACGTCTTCTGTGACGTGGTATCCAGGTGAATATAATGTTATTATTTTTAGAGAGGGAGATTAGTTTCTTTAGGAGCTTCGTGATCAGAGGAGATGATTGTGCTAACAGGACTGATTCAGAGTCTGTGCATATAATACATTTGGAAGCTTTGTGATTTGCTATGATATTCATAGCTAGATCAACTTTTTTTTCCTTGTTTGGATCCATTTGTATAGATGTGATAATGATCTGGAAACTTATTTTGTATTTGTTGAATTTTTATTGATATAAGGCATCAGGTAAATGGTCACTCCTACTTATAGACTTGCCTATAAACACGTGACCTGAGAAGGATTCTTATTGTCCAATCACTGGTACTGCTGCTGCTGCTTCTGCTGTATTAATAGAGACCACAATCTGAGCTTATTTCATTGACATTTGGATTCCCTTGGACGACGGACTTACAGGAATACGTTAACACCGGATTCTTATTGGCTTGCTTACTTATTCATTACATCTGGAACGAAGGATGGCTTGCCAGATACTTAACAGTTTTTTAATGAATTTCTCTTGGTAAGTAATAAGGGCGTTGGTTTTGTTTTTATGTATTTAGTCAGTTTCTAAGTTTTAAGTTGGTTGCTTTATGGTCCATGGTGCCGTGTTGGAGAGTATGGTATGGTGTACTATTTTTGAGTTGATTTTGATTTCGTTGAGGAGATCACTTATTCTTAAGTTAAAGGGTCTGATTTTTTAAAGTTATTTTGGATCAAGTCTTTGTATTTTGTTTTGGTGGTGAAGTCATCAGCATGGTTTGGGGGGCAGGAGATGAGTTTGATGTAGTATTGTAGTGCTAATGTTTGTCTTCTTAAATAGAGAGGGGTTCATTTGTTTCTGTGTACAGACATTCCTTTGGAGAAGTAGTAAAGATAAGGTAGTGTAAAGAAAAAAAACAGAAGAAACCAAGAACAAGAAGTAAAATCAACCCCAAGAAGAAGCCTAGATACAAGTCAGCCCAGACAAGATGGCGGCTAGACACGTTCGACGAAGAAGAAACAGTAAGCAACACGTAGAAGTTACCTAGAATTTATCTCTCTCTCTCTCTCCGTCCCTCTCTCTCTCTCTCTCTCTCTCTCTCTCTCTCTCTCTCTCTTCTCAACCCGTCCTTCGGGTCGGAGGTCTGGTATGCTTCGGCCACGGGATCGGTGGTGTTGAATTATAGCGTCGATCCAAGGGGGCTCCCCGCCATGCAATACTTGCCCCCTCGATTTAAAGGGGCAGGGCTAGGTTTTTTGCCCAGCGCCTGAGGCGCCCCCTTGAGGGGGAATCCCGACGGGATCGACGCAATTTTTCCACCTGCCAACCATGAGTTTCGGC
The DNA here is from genome assembly GCA_023376005.1 of Doryteuthis pealeii. NCBI lineage: Eukaryota > Metazoa > Mollusca > Cephalopoda > Myopsida > Loliginidae > Doryteuthis > Doryteuthis pealeii. Next base: position 88,383,699 of record CM042162.1, read on the forward strand.
TTGTAGGTGGTCCCACCGTAAATGTGGCCCTTTGTTCCTGACCTGGTACAGAGTGGGATAAGAGGTAAATCTCTCTCTCTCTCTCTCTCTCTCTCCACTCTCTCTCTCTCTCTCTCTCTCCTCTCACTCTCTCTCTCTCCAGTAGATGTTGAGTTGGGGATAATTAATATTTGGGATCATCAATTTCTCTGTATACCCACAATGCAATGCCCATGCAGATGCACAGGTTTATGCAAGAATTATTCTAAATCCCCAGCAGAGCTCAATGTAAGTTAATCAATGAATTGATTACGTACAGAGCAATATTTACGCTTTCAATAAGAATGAGAAACTCAAGAAACCCTCATTTGGCTGATATAAATTTATTTCAGATGGTAATTCCATTATATATACTAGCAAATATATGCACCCTCCGGGTGCAAGTATTTAATGTAATAAAATATCATATTAAATTAGAAAGGCAAATGAAACTAAATAAAAATGCAGATAGAAAATATTTGAAACAGAGGGGGGTATGATAAAAAATAGAACAACTGAAACTTACTCTTCCACCAATCCCGTCTTTCATTGACAAATTTTCCTAATTTAACTATTTAGTTAAAAGGAAATAAAGAATAAAATTGCAGTTTATTTCTTCTTGTTAATGAATTTCATTTAAGATTTATTGAAGAGATTTTTGCTCATATTCATTAATGTAAATCAAACAATTAGAAATCCATAATACTAGCACATATTTATTAAAATCAAATTATAATATCAATATGTAAATTAGCCTTCCCATTCAAACAGTAAACCCGCTATTTTGTTGTATATATAAATACAATTGCATTTTATTAATATGCAAATAAGTCCAACACGTTAAAAATACTATTTTGATTAGTAATTAAGGTTTTAAATAAAAATAAATCATGGAGAATGTGAATGTAAATAACTAAGGGAATTGTGACTTGAGTAGTGAATGTTTCGGTTACAGACAACAAATAAACAATCTCCATTATAATAAGATATATATATATATATATATATATATAATATATATAGGTCCCCGCCTCTCCTCTCTCTCCTCTCTCTCTCTCTCTCTCTCTCCTTTCTCTCTCCTCTCTCTCTTTCCATATACCACGAAAAATGACTCTCTCTATTATATAGCAGAGAATGTTAAGAGGTATATACGGCTATACAAAAGTTAGTCTCAATACATTTGATAAAGCGATGTAAAAGAAATAGAAATAATCATAAAGAATTATTGGGTTTGTACTTATAAAGGTCAACCTCACTCACATGAGAACTGGGTTCATTTAAGTTCAAATCAAAACTTCCCGACAATGATCATTTTATTAAACAAAAAAATGTGAAAAAGGTCAAAAGGTTAATTTTTGAGTCTAAACAAAACCCGTTTAAAAAGTCAGAGGTCAGTCAGTATGAATTGATTGAAATTCACAGCTAAAATTAACTTAGTGAAATTGATCACTAATTAGGACTGAGCCTATTCTAGCTGTGAACACCCCGAGCGGTGTTTAACAAAGATTTGAATTCAGAAATTTAATTCTCCTAGACTGTGTTGCCTAAAACTGTTGTGGTTTTAAGGGTCCAAATAAGACAAAACGACGGTAACAAATGTAGGAAAATGTATTAACAAAAGAGTAGACAATTACAGTACAGAGAAGTGGGAATTACGTCCGACAATAGAGTTATGAGCTGACTCGTATTGGCTTACTCTCAAGCCATAATTGTCCCTGTTACTTATAGTAACAGTCGGCGCATTCCATTAGTCTATAGGGTATATCACCTATAACACTAACCAAGGTTAAAGAGATCAATCTACCTTACTATTTACCCATAGCTGGAGGGAGATTAGTTTGATTCATACCTTTGCCAAGGGTATTAGTGCTATGAGAACTGTAGCTTCGTCCAGAATTTGAACTCAGATCGACGAGTCCAATTTCTAAGCCTCTAACCATTACACCACGCACCCCCAACTTGTGTGACACTAGGCCATAACACAATAATATAGTATTATCAAGTGTCTTACCAATCAAAGAAATATGGGATGGAGCCTTTGTCCCTCTTCCTCTGAGATATGCAACCCATGACCATAGTTTTAATTGGCCCTCCAATCAAATGTAGACCACGGGGGCGGCCATTGGTCAATGGTTTCTATTGGCCGACCAATCAGATCCCTGTCTGGATTCCCATAAAAGAAGACGCCGAAAAGAGAAAAGACGGAGGGGAGGTTGGTTCCATAGCCAGAAGACCAAAGCTCTGGCCACTGGCTTTACCCGGCAATATCTTGAAATTGAGCCGCTAGCTAGGGAATCTACCCTCTTTTCGCTAGTGCTAGACCAGGGAAATTGTTTTATCAGAGGTGGAGCCTACCGTCAGCTCTCCACTATGCTGCACAGATCAGATTACCCAATCTGTGTCACTCTTACGCTGAGTTGGCGGAGACTGGTATCGAACCCGGAACCTTACGTTTTCTAGACAGGTGTTTTACCGACTAAGATTCTAAACTTTAATTAAAGCAACTCAACAGCCTTTATCTTTAATGCTGTCGCCTGTCAACTCGTGTTCTAGTAAGACCATTCTCTGTTTTATTTTGTTTTTATTTTTATTATCATAGTTGAATGCCAGTAGCATTTGACACTGTATCCTTGTGTTTTCTCAGATGACTCACCAGGCCAGCCATGGAGAGACATACTCTTCCACATAAACTACATGTTGGAACTTCTCCACTTTGAATGTTACTGGACTGAAAATTACCCTTCCTAATATCCCGCTTCAATTTTTGATGTTTAATTGGACTCAAATTCTTCCATAGACAGGTAGTCTTTTATTTTTATTTTTAATAATGGTCATGTTAAACACCCTACGTAATACGTATGTACCACTAGTATGCATAAAAGATAAATATTTTTTGTTTTTGTTTTTATTATCATAGTTGGGTTCCAGTAGCATTTGACACTCTATTCTTGTGTTGACTCACCATGCCAGCCCTGGAGAGACACACTCTTCCACATAAACTACATGTTGGAACTTTTCCACTTTGAATGTTGCTGGGCTGGAAATTACACTTTCTAATAACCCGCTTCAATTTTTGATGTTTAATTCGGTTGGAATCAAATTCTTCCATAGACAGGTAGTCTTTTATTTTTATTTTTAATAATGGTCATGTTAAACGCCCTACGTAATACGAGTATTTACCACTAGTATGCATAATAGATAAATACTATTTTTTTTGTTTTTGTTATTATTATCATAGTTGGGTTCCAGTAACATTTGACACTTTATCCTTCTTTCTTCTCAGATGACTCACCAGGCCAGCCCTGGAGAGACCTACTCTTCCACATACTGCATGTTGGAACTTCTCCACTTTGAATGTTACTGGGCTGAAAATTACCCTTCCTAATAGCCCGCTTAATTTTTGATGTTTAATTGGACCTCAAATTCTTCCATAGACAGGTAGTCTTTATTTTTATTTTAATAATGGTCATGTTAAAATCCCTACGTAATACGGGTATGTACCACTAGTATGTATAATAGATAATATTAACCGCAGAATTAACATTTGACAGCGACATAAACGATTATCGTTGTCCAAGAATAATTACCAGCTTTACAAAGAGATTAGTTCTCGTTATTGATGAATGTAGATAAGGAAAATTGAAAATCCGACTGAAAAACTTTCCATAAAATTGCATAAATTTCCGAAACTTATCTAATTATATTCTGCGTTCTTTTCCGTAGTTCATTTATTCTTTATCTAAATTGCCTTCGACTTTGTCTATTTGGATACAAACACTTGTTTTAGATTTCATTTGTAGATAAGCGACAACTCAATTTCAACATAGAGAATCTCCATGGTTCTTTGTTGGACGTAAATGAAGATCACAAAATGGAATTATTTAAAAAAATAAAATAACTATATCTAAATCAACACTACATTCAATTATGTTAACATGCAATTTGACATTTTTATGTGAACCTAAGTACATTAAATTGAGAGGGAGTAGAATGAATAAGACAGTCATTAAGATATGGGATTCCGTTGTGGGTATATACTCAACCCGTTCGTCACGGACAGTATGTAACACAAGTCGCCAGTGAGGATCGAACTCGTATTCAGTTTGTAATAGATCTGCGGGAGTAGTTTGCTATTATACAAAAATGTTCTTTTTTACTCAATCCGTTCGCCACGGGCAGGATGTAACACAAAGTCGCCAGTGAGGATCGAACTCGGTATTCAGTTGTAATAGATCTGCGGAGTAGTTTGCTATATAACACAAAATGTCTTTTTTACTCAACCCGTTCGCCACGGGCAGGATGTAAACAAAGTCGCCAGTGAGGATCGAACTCGGTATTCAGTTGTAATAGATCTGCGGGAGTAGTTTGCTATTATAACACAAATGTCTTTTTACTCAACCCGTTCGCCACGGGCAGGATGTAACAAAAGTCGCCAGTGAGGACCGAACTCGGTATCAGTTGTAATAGATCTGCGGGAGTAGTTTGCTATTATAACACAAAATGTCTTTTTTTACTCAACCCGTTCGCCACGGACAGGATGTAACACAAAGTCGCTAGTGCGGGGCACCCAGTGAGGATCGAACTCGGTATTCAGTTGTAATAGATCTGCGGGAGTAGTTTGCTATTATAACACAAAAAGTCTTTTTTTACTCAACCCGTTCGCCACGGACAGATGTAACACAAAGTCGCTAGTGCGGGGCACCCAGTAAGGATCGAACTCGGTATTCAGTTGTAATAGATCTGCGGGAGTAGTTTGCTATTATAACACAAAATGTCTTTTTTACTCAACCCGTTCCCACGGGCAGGATGTAACACAAAGTCGCTAATGTGGGGCACCCAGTGAGGATCGAACTCGGTATTCAGTTGTAATAGATCTGCGGGAGTAGTTTGCTATTATAACACAAAATGTCTTTTTTACTCAACCGTTCGCCACGGGCAGGATGTAACACAAAGTCGCTAGTGTGGGGCACCCAGTGAGGATCGAACTCGGTATTCAGTTGTAATAGATCTGCGATAGTAGTTTGTTTTACTATTATAACACGACAAAATGTATTTTTTATTCAACCCGTTGCCATGGGTAGGATGTAACACGAAGTTGCAAGTGTGTGGCACCCAGTGAGGATCGAACACGCTATTCAGTAGTAAGAGATCTGCGAGACTAGTTTGCTAACCATTATACCACGATAAAATGTCTTTTGTACTCAAACCGTTCGCCACGGGTAGGATGTGTCACAAAGTTGCAAGTATGGGGCATCCAGCGAGGATCGAACTCGCTATTCAGTAGTAATAGATCTGCGTGACTAGTTTGCTAGTTAGACCTTTATCCATATTACATAACACTCCAATTCGTTTACATGTAATTTGATATTATATGGAAAGTAATGGCCTGCTATAAACAGACTATCAGTTATATGGAAATCATAATCGGAAGCGCGTGGTGTAATAGTTAAACTCATGGGAAATGGACTTGTCGCCCCGAGTTCAAATCTTGGACGTGGTAATTGCATTTCACTTATCGCTAATACCCTTGGGAAAGGTATGAATCCTACTATGAATGAAAGGTATGAATCCAGCTATGGATAAATAGTAGGACATACTGGGCTCTTTAACCTTGGTTTGGCAACCGGTCTAGGAGAAGGAAGACTCTTAATTCAAACCTGTTGAACTCCGTTTAAGTAATTGACCTTGTGTCGCATCATGCTCGTGTGGAGGGGTTGGTAAATATACATATGGAAATCAGATCTCACTGACAAGTTAAAGCGATCATTCTTCCAACCCGCAGTTGTATCAGTGCTACTGTATGGCTGCACCACTTGGACCTAAACTAAGTGCCTGGAAAATAAGCTAGATGGGAGCTGCACAAGAATGTTGAATGCGATATCAAACAAATTGTGGTAACAACACTCCACAAGAAAGTTGCTGTACGGCCACTTACCCCTATCACACAACCCATCCCCGTAAGACGCACAAGACAGGCTGGCCACTGCTGGAGAACAAAGATGAACTCATAATCAACGTCCTCCTATGGAAACCAGCACATGGACATGCCAGTGCGAACCCTTCAGCAAAGATTTACATTGATCAGCACTGCTTGGATACTGGATGCTGTGCAAAGGACTCCTGAAGACAATGAATGATAAGAACAGTTGGGGAGTGATTGTCATGGATATTCAAATATGATATTTGATTGTAGGTATTTACCAAATCCGTTCGCTTTGGGCAAGACGTTTTTTAAGATGCTGGTCTGACTTCGTGTCTTTAAGATGTTGGTTCCAAAAGGCTGTCATTTATTTCATAGAGACAACCAAGGCATATTTACTTATTACATTTTTATTCAGAATTAAACTGAGCCTTCTTTCCGACAGTCTGTGTAAGCGAAAAGAAGGTTACACAAAGGTTATTTCATATTAATCATCTAACACTCCTCCGATTTTGAATTTCAATGACTTTGAATTCAAAATTTAACTCTATACTAACCGCCCTAAAAACAACGGAGTATTTAAATATATTATAGACATTGTAAGATGGTCATTATTTATGACTAGCGAGACCTGTGGATATACCACAGTATGATAAATTAATTATTACAATGTTTGAAAAAGATATATATATATATATATATATATATATATATATATATATATATATATATCCTTAAGCTCTGCGAAATAGTTCAGTATGTAAAGAGTATACTAATCTTGGCTAGTAGGTGCTCTGGTTATACCACAGTATGATAATTTTATTATTACAACGTTTGATATATTCAGTTAAGAGCTCTTGCGAAATAGTTCAGTATGTAAAGAGTATACTAATCTTGAGTAGTATGTGCTCTGAATATACCACAGTGTGATAATTTAATTATTACAACGTTAGATATGTTTACTAAAGAGCTATTGCTAAATAGTTCAATATGTAAAAAATATAATAATCATGATTTAACTCTCACTCACTTTTTTTTCTTTCTTGCATTCTTTTTATCTTTTCATTATGTTCGATTGAAACAGATTAATGTTTTTGCTACCCCTCCCTCTTTCTTTTCCCTAGACTCTTTCTTTTCCCTAGACTCTTTCTTTCTTATAATATTTTTATGTGTAGCATCTCCCCTTTCTTCCCTTTCTTTCTTTATAATAAAAATGTAATGATCCAAGAAAGAAAGAAAAAAGTTAGTGAAGGTTAAATCATGATTATTATATCTTTTACATACTGAACTATTTCGCAATAGCTCTTCAGTAAACATATCAAACGTTGTAATAACTAAATTATCATACTGTGGTATATCTACAGGTAAATATTGGGAGGTACGTGGTGTAATTGTTAGAGTCGTAGGAAATTGACTCATTGACCCGAGTTCAAATTTTGGACGAAGCTACAGTTCCCATAGTACTAATACCCTTTGGAAAGGTATGAATCCAACTATTCTTCTTCCAGCTATGAGTAAATTGTAGGACATACAGGACTCTTTAACCATGGTTAGGCAACCTGTCTAGGAGAAGAACAAATCTGAATTCAGATCTGTTAAATCCGCTTGGAGTGGCCACTACTTGAATAGGCTCAGTCCTAATTAGTGATCTATTTCACTAAATTAATTTTAGCTGTAAATTTCATATCAATTTGTACTGACTGACCTCTGACTTTTTAAACGGATTTTTTAGCCTCAAAATTAACTTCAGATTTTTCAATAGTAGGGCAGACTAGGCTCTTTAAACTTGGTTAGGCGACCAGTCTAGGGGAAGGAAAACTCTGAATTCAGCTGTTAAATCTGCTTGAAGTGGCCACTCCTAGAATAGGCTATGTCCTAGTTAGTGATCTATTTCACTGATTTTTTAAAAACCTTTTTCTTTTTACTAGTCAAATATACCGTGAATTACATTACTTTTTGTTTATTTATTTGTAAAAAATGTAAAAGTAGCTAATTCTGTGAGACACAGTGTAGTTCCTGGAAGTTTTAGTCTTGCCTGCAAAAACTATTTAAACGAAACGTGAGCAAATTACTCACAGTTCGGAGAGCAGAGTCTGGTGTTCTTCAAGTCGGCTAATATATTCGCACCAAAGTCAGTCCCAAGATATCATAGATTTTTTGGGGGTTGGGGGGGGGAGTGGGTTTTTTTTCTTTTTTTTTCTTTTTCTGCACATCACACCTTTAGGTAGAACGCAGGCTGTGTAGTTCCCCAGAAATATATCTTTCTTTACTTACTTTTTCTTCATTTTCTTCTTCTTCTTCTTGAGATTTTCTATGTCTAATGACCAACTAAATAGCCTGGCAGTGGTTCAAAGAATTTACTCTATGCTTATCTTTAACGACAAACTTATATTCAGCGTTCGAAGGAAGGAAGGGAAAGAAAATATTTGAAAAAAAAAGGGAAGAAAAACATAAAATAAATTTTTCCTTTTCTTATATATATATATTTTTTTTTCATTTTTATCTTCTAGTATCTCCAAAGTTATAGCTGTTTATTCAAAACACAAAATAAGAAAGAAAAAATCATCTTCAGTTTTCGGCGGGAAGAGAAGGAATATATTTTTAAAAAATAAAGAAAAACAGAAATGAATGTCCGATTCGTTTATTTTTATTGCATGTTTGTTTTTTGTTAGTTTTTATTTTTTCTTCTTTTGTTTGTTTTTTGTTATATTTTTGTCTGTTGAATTTCTTTTTTTTCTTTTTCTTTTCTTTTTTTTTTCTTTTTTCTTTTTTCTTTTTCTTTTTTTCTTTTCATTTTCCTTCCTTTTTTCATGTTCATCTTCTCGTATCTCCAAAATTATACTTAGTTCATTGATTGGATGTTCCGGCACGTCAACCATAATTGGGTTATTTTATGCCAAAGACGTTTTTATCTTATCTATTCATAATGGTTCTCAATTTTTTAAAACTCAATTTTTTAAAACATTTTTTTTAATTTGGCCCATAACCACTACAGGTAAGAATGGACCTGGGAGTAATGGTGATGAAGGAGTACTCCACATTCCCTAGAGTTCCATAACTGGAACTTCGCCATCAGATACAGTTTAATTTCATACCCAGGAAACTAAGGCCCTCAGCCACCACCTTCTAGCACAAAATGGGTTGGAGGTTGCCATAATTGCAATAGAGTTGGAACTATTATATAGTTTCTAGGGCTTGTCGTAACCAGTCATTTGATCGGAGGGTGTCTCCCCGACCGACCGTCTAGACTAAGTAAGGGGCAAAGTGGTGTGTTGCATGTCATGGACTACTCATCCACCAGGGTTCTATCCTTAAGCATCAGGGGTCACAACCCTCGGCCAACAGGTGGTCCCATTGGTAGAGGGAGGTAACTCTCTGCAGAGGTGCAGTGGGTGTATTCTGAAGCCACAGCAAACAGGGCTGCTAAAAATTGTAGCTGTTTATTAAAAAGACACATACAAGAAATAATCCATATTCAGTGTTCAGAGGGAAGAGAAGGAAGATATCAAAGAAAGAAATGAATGAAAAGAAAGAAAGAAAAGAACAATGAATAGTTAAAGAAATAAAGGAAGGAAGGAAGAAAGAAAGAAAATGAATAATTAAAGAAGAAAGAAAGAAAGAAAAATGAATAGTTAAAGAATGAAAGAAAGAAAGACAGAAAGAAAGAAAAATGAATAGTTAAAGAAAGACAGAAAGAAAGAAAGAAAAATGAAATGTTAAAGAAAGAAAGAAAGAAAAAATGAATTGTTAAAGAATGAAAGAAATAAATAAAGAAAGAAAGAATAATGAATAGTTAAAGAAAGAAAGAAAGAAAGAATAAAAGAAAGAAAGAATAAAAGAAAGAACGAATAAAAATAGAAAGGAAAACAGGAATAAATCTCCGATATTTTGTCTTTGCGGTAGGTTATTTATTTATTTTTTCTTTTTTGAATTTTTTCTTTCTTTCTTTTTTCTCACCTTTTTTTTATTTTCATTGTTATTTTTTTTTCTATTTTTTAAATATTATCATCTAGTATCTCCAAAGTTACAGCTCTTTATTGAAAATACACACCCTAGAAAAAATATCATATTTAACGTTCGGAAGGAAGAAAAATGAATATGAAAAAAAGAAGAAAGAAAAGAAAACAGAAAATAATTTCTGATTCGCTTCTTTTTTTTAATTTTATGTTTATTTTGGGTGTTTTTTTTTTTAATACCTTTGTCTGTTGAATACATTTTTTTTTTTTTTTTTTCTATGTTTTTCAATGTTTTGGTTTGTTTTTTCTCAAATTTATCTTCTATCATCTCCAAATTTATTGCTTTTATTAAAACAAACCCAAAAAAGCAAGTAACAAACGAATAAAACATTTTCCCTAAAGTATTGAATCAAAAAGGTTTCCTTATCAGTTCGAGTTAAATCTGTATTGCGCTATCAAATTCATAACAATAGTTATTTTTACAGACAAAAAAGATAAATAGATAATGATAGATAATAGATAAACAAAAGCATAACACTTTAAATACCCCCCCCACACACATACATATATATATGTATGTACATATACCAAGAATATATATATATATATATATATATATATATATATATATTAGTCTATATCTAAGTTAGCGTAGCGTGGACATGAAGTCAATTGCACTTGGCTACTGATAATTTATTACCTATGCGATTATTTACTTATAAGTATAGCACACTATACTATTAATATATATATATATATATATATATATATATATATATATATAATATATATATATATAAATCTAATGAGTCAGACGAACTTAATAAAAGTTTCGCTTAATGGTCTTCAGGGCTAAGATCAGACTCTTGAGTCAGATCTTAGCCCTGAAGAGAATTAAGCGAAACTTTTAGTAAGTTCGTCTGACTCGTTAGATTTATCTTTATTATTTGCTCTACTTAGGTATTGAGCACTTCTTACTTATTAGCTTTAGTCTCCTGGCGTGTTTGTATGAATATATATATATCTTATATAGATATATGCGTATAAATTGTTTTTTCTTTTGGCCAAAATATTGTACTAATAGATTATTTTTGGTTGGTACGATTATCTTGGTCTTTTCTTTTTTACAAAAAATATTTTCTTCCCGGTTGATGTTTGGTAGTATATTTTTACAATCAAACTATTTGCTGGGTTTATTCTCACCGCGAGGATTTACCAACAAGTTTGGTATATTATATATATATATATATATATATATATATATATATATATATATATAATTGATTATAATGATAATTAATAATGATGATTAATAAGTATATAATAAGTCAGAGAATATCTAGAATTTCTTCTAAAGTATCATCAGGATAATTCAGATAATACTATTTCTCTGAATGTTTTTTAGATGAGCCTTCTTAATTAGTATTAACAACAATGAAGATGAGAACAATAGTCCGAATAATCCAAATAATACCAATTTTGAAAATATTATTATTTATTGGCTCTACATATTGTATTGAGCACTTTGGTAAACATATCTTAGGCTACTCTTACAGTATTATTTTCTTTTGGCCATTTTAATAGTGCCGACCGATTATTTTTCAGGAGGTGCATATGATTTGGTATTTTCTTTTCTTTATGGATTTTTTTCACCAGGCGAAATATTTATTGTGTAATTACAAACTATACATTTTTTATACTGTCCAAGTTTATATATATATATATATATATATATATTATATATATATATATATATATGAAAGGTAAAATGTATATGAATCTGACAATATGTGTAGAAGGTTTGTAGAAAAAACACAACAAGATGTTAAAAGTTTTGCTGACAGAAATCTGTTTCGACCATATGAAGAGGTCTTTATCAAAGCAACATTGTAAACGGAAAGACGAAATAAATATATCATTTCGGTACTGATCGAGAGCGTTCTGTGCTTCGTGATTAATGATATATTTATTTCGTCTTTCCGTTTACAATGTTGCTTTGATAAAGACCTCTTCATATGGTCGAAACAGATTTCTGTCAGCAAAACTTTTAACATCTTGTTGTGTTTTTTCTACAAACTTTATATATATATATATATATATATATATATATATATATATATATATATATATATATATATATATATATATATATATATATATATCGTTATAGAGTAAAGTTAGAGATAATTAGATTCTCGAATAAGAAATAATTATTGAATAAAAATGATGAATTCCTGGGGAAATGCTAGCACAGATTGCGTAATGCATTAATGTATTATTAATATTAATATAGATATAATATAATACATGCACTAATTATTTAAAAAAAACTAGTTTAATAGATTTATCAGAAGACTTGAATTTCAGAAGTACAGAAAAGTTAGATTTAAATAAAAATGAATAATAAAGAAAGAGGATAGATGTTGGCACGGCGAATAGATAGAATCACAAATTACTTTTGCCGATGGACACATCGTAATCTAATTATTAATTTCAAACAAACATGTTTTAGGTTTAGAGACAAAAGTTTATTTTTAGGAGACATAAATAAGAAATAATTTTAAACCAAGTGAGTATATATAATATTAGCTACCTAAATTTATTTAGTTCTCCTGAGAAAGGTGTACATTGACCACCGAAACCGCGGTAGGGAGAAAACCGTTTATACAACTATATATGAGTATATATAAAAAGATATGAAAACACCACAAAATGTTGTTAAAGTGAAAACATTTTATAACATAGCTGATATTGAACAATATTTCGATTTTATGAAAATTATCATCAGAGCTTGTTTATACTCCGTGTTGTTAAGAGCGGAGACAAAAGTCATATGAGTTCAAAACAAAAAGCTTGATGTTGCAAAAAAGAAAAAAGAAAAAAAAAAGATTGTTCAATATCAGCTATGTTATAAAATGTTTTCACTTTAACAGCAGTTTGTGGTGTTTTCATATCTTTTTATATATACTGATACCGTCGGATTCATTTTCTTTCTTACAACTATATATAATATATATATTATATATATATATATATATATAATGTATGTGCATATATGTATATTTAATCCTCCAGAAATTTGGAAAGGATATACTGTACGATAAAAAAGATTTCAGTGTGTTTCGGTGAATCTGATAACGCTACTGAGGATTTGAAAACCAAGTGGGTGGGCATGATGATGATGATGATGATGATGCATTATTAATACTAAAAAGTAAGTAAGTAAAGTAAAGTCGTCGGGGCCTTGTATCGGTATCGGCCAGAAAGCGAGGGAGTCTATCCCCTTTTCACTAGCGCTAGACCAAGGAGATTATTTTAGCATCTGAGGTGGAGCGCCACACCTACCATCAGCTCCTCACTTTACCGCACAGATCCCTGTGCTACTCATTCGCTGAGTTGGCGGGGGTCGGTATCGAACCAAGAACCTTGTGATACCTAGCCCAACTCTCTACCGACTGAGCTAAACCGGCCCTTTATTAATAGTAAAAGTAAAGTAAAGTAAAGTCGTCGCGGCGGCCTAATGTCGGCATCAGCCATGCAGCGAGGGAGTCTATCCCCTTTTCACTAGCGCTAGACCAAGGAAATTATTTTAGCGTCTGAGGTGGGGCGCCACACCTACCAATTATAATTTCAAGAAGCTATTCCTCATACAAATAATTTACAGTTATATGATATTAGGTATTCCTATCTAATAGAAATAATCAATCCGCGGATTCTAGATGCTGCACAGAGGACCTCCCGAGAGCAATGACTGACAGGGATGGTTGGTGAGAAAAGAGAGAGTCGTAAATATCCGTGCTGCCAGGACCCCCCCCCTGATGAGGATGATATTGTGTGATATTGTTTATTACAATATTGCTTTTGCGTTTATACTGTATACACAAGTGAGATGTATCTATGTTTTGATCTTCGGGACTATGGGGGACATGACATGTCAAAATAAGACATTACGAACGGTTTTCGAAAATAATGATTTAGCAGACTTCCGTTGTAGACATCTCGGTCCAGGAGGTTATATTGCAAAACGTGACCGGTAAGAGACCAGTAATTAATCACAAGTAAAAAAAAAAAAAAATAAATAGATAAGCAATACGAACTCTCCGTCACGTAGTCTCAAGTCTCGATGAACCCACCAGTTCACCTTGTGTTGTATACGCATCTTCTGTCTTTCTGTTCAAATTTATTACTGCTCATAAATTGCGAACGTACCTGTAGTTAGAATTTGAATTAGGACTGTTAGCTTAAAATCATGGGGTCTGTGTAAAATTACCGACACTTATGACGGTTAATAACAGTTGACCCCTTGAAGGCGCGTGATTGGGTGCCATGAGAGTTAGTTTAGTTAAAGATGCGATCCGATTTCGAAGGATTACAGACACGATTGCCAGCTCCAGGTATCCATCTCACCCGCGGCGAAATCAACATGGGCTAAGAAAATAAAGCTTTATATTAAGAACAACTAAATTGTGTTGCAACTGAAATACCACGGCAAATCCACATACACGCACATACACACACACACACACACATATATATATATATATATATATATATAATATATATATATATATATTCCCACTCCCATGCTAGAGCATTGTGGGGGGACATTAATTGAAATTTCACCGTTTGGCGCAAGCTGTTACTCACCTGTCTGTTGTTTACAGATTTGAGTTCTCTGGGGAATGTGAAAACATACCCCCGTAAAATATGAATTAATAAATTGTTCACCCCCAGACTGACAGCCGCTGATGGCCGCAAGGGTAAGGAACTTGGCAGACGATAAATTCTGTCAGGTTTAGAGCCCGGCTAAAAGTCAAGCCACACCGATGAGAAGTAAACTTCGAAACACGTGTCTGTGGATGACTGATATATATATATATATATATATATATATATATATATATATGAAAAATAGATGAAAATTAATCCGGCAGTATGAATTTAACATTTTTGAAAAAATATAAACACCATAAGTGATTTGAAACTTTACATCTTTCTTCAATTATGCTGTGGACTGGTAAATTACTTTTTTAATAGCTGGAATATATTATGAACAATTTTGATACTCATTATACACTTTTATATAATCAAATTCTTTTGAGTTTTATTATGAACTATAATGCTTCTGATTTTTTAAAATAAAATTTATTTTATTTTTAACACAGAACACGCATTTTTTAAAAATTCCAGCATTGAATAATAGCGTTTTGTTTGTACCCTTCCTTCTAACTATTGTTTTATCTCGTCTTTCTCTCATATATTGTTCTTGATGATGACCAATCTATTAAAGCGGTCGAAACAGAATTCTATCAGCAATTAATTTTATTATTAATAATAAAACCAAAAATAATATTTCAATGATCCAACTATCTCTTTGTTTTACATAATTCTAATTTTAATCCCAGTTAAAATAAAAAATTAAATCCTTGTTTTATATAAACACCGTTCCCTAAAATTTTTTTTTTTTAAATTTTAAATTTTTAATATATTTTTTCACTTTTATTTTCACTTTTATTTTATTTTCCACTTTATTTTTATTTCAATGCATCTTTGTTTACCGTTACTTTCATTCTTACTTATATCTCTTTATATTTTTTATATAATCAACTATATTTAACTACCCAAAACTTCTATTATCGTAACATACACAACCTGTATTTTTTAAATACTCTCAAACCAAATTAAACTAGTTATTGAATAATTTAAATTTTCAACTTTTAACTATTAATACGACCCATAACATATCTTTTATTAAATAATAATGAAAAATAATTCCCATAAATTAATCCAAATTTTTAATTCAATAATCAAAAACCGTTCCTGATCTACGAAAATGTAAACAAGCGTTCCTCTACTAAATTTAAGTCCCATTCCAACGGGCATGTTTATAACACCAAAGATTAATCGTAAACTCGATTAATTTAAAAGTAACCCTGAAGAATCTATCGATGAAACTCGAGTAGGTTACTCATTTCCATTCTTAAATAAATATATATATATATTATATATATATATATATATATATACCAACACCCTGCACGAGGATATATTTTACGTGGTCAATTATTTTCAACGGAGTTTAATAGGTTTGAATTATGAGTTTTCCTTCTCCTAGCTTGAGTGGCTAACCCAATTTAAATATATATATATAATATATATATATATATATATTATATATATATATATATGCGTTTATCTTTGCCCATTCCTTAAGAAACTACACTCCCAAATGCCTAAATTGGAGCTATCCGTAATTGTTAGAAACGAAGTCACATACCACATCATAATTGAGTGAGAGAAGTCCGTCTGCGAATACCGAAAAAAAATGGTATTCGATTAGCGAGAAGAACTGACTACAATGTAAACGCTTCTTGGCTTCGCATAGATAATTCCTCGCGGGAATTTCATTGGTAGAGAAAATATCGCCGTTCACGACCGAATAAAACCAATAAGAAAGATTTTTTTAATAGTGTTATTACACGGGCCTGAGTTCTCTGTTATTTTTTGATATCTTCATTTTATTTTATTCGGTTTCATTTTGTCAGTGTCTGTTTGCTTATAAAAACTTATGGGGTTGTAACTGATTAAGTTTAACAATGTAGCCCCACGGGCTGCGATGTCTACAACAAAATGTCTTCTAAACTATTGAAGAATGTCTATCATAATGTCTACTTTCGACCATTGTGAAACCTAATTTGAATACGTTGCAACATGGCTCTGATAATCTAACTATGAATACATTCCAATATATATATATATATATATATATATATATATAATATATATATATATATTTTTTTTTTTTTTGGTTACAATGAACAGACTATCAGTCATATGGAAATCCGATCTCATGCCCAAGTTAAAGCGACACCCCTTCCAGCCCGTATTTGTATCAGTGTTATTGTAAGGCTGCACCACTTGATAAAGTTTCACAATGTGTACCGAATTCAAATACGTTGCAAAAGGCTCCGATAATCTGACTATTCTTACGTTCCCTTATATATATATTATATATATATATATATAATATAATATATATATATAGTAGTAAAGATTAGAGGGAGCAATATGGACAACCGCTGGTCACGCCAAGCCCTAGCACCTATATGATTGCCCTAACCTTATTTCCTTTATGGCAAGCCCGGGCCCTTTTTTATTATATGGGTGCTAGAAGGCGGTGGCTTAGGGTCTTCATGTCTTGGGAATGACGTTAAAATCTATATGATGGTAAGGTTCCATTTTTAGAGATCTGGAGAATTTGGAGCGCACCTTTATCAACATTGCTCCCTGGTCCACTCTGACCCGGAGTGGTAGTACCTGTTAGAAAAAATTGAGTATCCACTTAAGAAGGAATCTATTTCAAAACTTTGTCGGCATTAAATGGCCCACTGAGGTTGTTATGCCATAAAACAAACCAAACCAAACCAAACCAAACCCAATTTTGGTTTCAAGCTCATTTTAATTGTTTTGAGATCCCAAATGACAAACACAACAAAAATTCAAGAATTCCGGACCATGGCCATAACAGACCGTCTCCTTCATCTGCAAACCAAAAAACTGATTTTCTAAACTCACTTCTCACGGCTAGCGTGAGGAACCAGAAGAATAGACCAACAACAAGGTTAATAAAAGTGTCAATCAACTTCCTCTATTTTTTCCACACCGTTATTTCAAAATCTAAACTGCACTTACTATATATAATTAATAGACTACCTATGAATTATGTTACTCTTAGACGGAGTCTGAAGATGATTTTAATTGCCTGAATATACAACGCAGGTAGGGCAAACTTTAAGATCCAGATGGTGCAACCACACACACACACACACACACACACATATATATTATATATATATATATATTAATATTATATATATATAAGAGGCCAACATTGTTCAAAGCAACCATAGCGACTTATCATCAAGACGTTTAAAGATATATATATATATATATATATATATATTATATATATATATATATATATATATATATCGATATTGATAGTATGGATATTGTATTTATAAGTTTATTAGATTTAGGTTGGGGTAGCGTGAAACATGGTTTAAAGACTTGAGTCTTTGGTCCATTCTTAGTCCTTTCGGGCTATCTTAGCAAAATGCCGAGAGAACTTCTTTTCTTTAACAAAGGCAGAAATTCAACTACGAAAGATTAAATTCAACAATAAAAAAACATTTGATCATCTGACAATCTTTAAATCAACCCAAAATATAAAACACACACGCATAAAACATAACATAATATATATATATACATATATATATATATATATATATATATATACTTATTTTGTTACTTTAGATAATGACATGAAGGTGTTATATTTATTACTTATAATAAGTCATAAATTATTTTTATTAGTCTTGCCTATGACAATCTGTCATAAGCAAGACCACAAAAGTTATTAGATTATATATTTTTAATTATAAAACTTATATGCACACACACACACACGCACACACACACACACACACACACACATATATATATATAATATATATTAAGAGGAAAATAAGGAGAGAGAGAGAAAGAGAGACGGAAGGAAAGAGGTAAAATGTATTTAGATGATAAAACAGAATACATATATATGTGGTGGGGGGGTGAGTGGTTGTACATATACGTTTTATAATTAAGATATTATGATCTCACTTAAATGTATTGTATACACTATAATAATGAGTATATATATATATAATATATATATAGTATATATATATATTGGGACATAATATAATTGGTAGTCCTTTTTTTTTAGTATTGGAGAATTAGAAATAAAGTGCTTGATCACGTGTTTAAGTGGTGTATCTATTTAGTTTAGTGTACAATACAATTAAGGTGCCATTGTTACCATTGGTTTCGAAGCAGCATGTAAGCCACCCTTCTTCAAGTCAACGCACCTGTTAAGAAATACAGTGAATGTCAATTCATTTATATATGTACGTATTTTTTGTTGTTAGTGGGCAGAATCTTCTGATTTTCTCGCGTATTTTTTTTGTAAATTAATGCGTGTATGTTCCTGTTGTTGGGCACATATATTTCATCCTTCATCCTTCATCCTTCATATCTCAACTTGCCGCTTGTCTCCCTGCTTTTCATAATATATGCTTATCTTGATGAAGGTAATATCTGTTGATCCCGGATCTTTAATGTTTCTTTTTTTTTCTTTTTGTTTGCTTTCATTGTTTAAGTTTTCTTTGTTTATATATATATTAGTCTTTTCTTTGTTATATATATATACTATAATATATATATATATATATATATATTATATATAAGTGTACAATACATTCAAGGTGCCATTGTTACCATTGGTTTCCAAGCAGCATGTAAACTACCTTTTTCAAGAAATCTCTAACGAATGAAAGCAATATATATATATATATATATATATATATATAATATATATATATATATATATATATATATATGATAGCGCTGACGTTAAATCAACGCCGCCTGGTTACTGACAATTTCTGACCTAAGAAATGTTCAAAGTAAGTTGTTTGAAAAATCGCATAAGCGGGAAACTGTCAGTCACAACCCCCCTCCCCCCAAAAAAAAAGTTATACAATAGTTTCGAAGGTTTTTGTTTTGAACTTATATGACTTTTGTTTCCGCTCTTGACAACACGGAGTATAAACAAGCTCTCAAGATGATTTTTATAAAATCGAAATATTGCTTCAATATTAGCTATGAATATGTTATAAATTGTTTTTAACTTCAACAGCATTTTGTGTGGTGTTTCAATTCCTTTTACTATACTCATACCGTCAGATTCATTTCCTTTCTTTTAAACGTCCAGAGAAGAAATCTTCCTTACGACATAGGTTTTTTTTAAAAAACAACTTGTCGCAGTTTGAGAGCTCAATGTGTGCTCTTATTGTTAGAGTCACAGAGCAAATTTATATTTAAAATTTTAAATTTTATTTTAAATATATATATATATATATATATATATATTAAATTTTTACTTGAAGGCACTTACAACGCATGTATCGCTTAAAATTCGATACTTTTTCTTATAGAAAATGAACTTTTTTTTTGACAAGTGTAATCCCGGCAAAGGATGGCTCGGTGTGTAGAATACCGTACAGACTGTTTCGACTTTATTAAGTCTCATCAGCTGTATATACTAACGATTTCCCTCCGACAGAAATCGAAACCGGGACTTCAGCAGACACAGTGAAACACTAGTGAAACACTTTATCGCCTCGGCCACAGTACACAGCCGACCATCCTAGCGAAATTAAGCTTGTCAAATGATACTACACGCCTCTACCATAATAGGTAAGGGGGATGCGATTTGGTGTTTAGAAATAATTTTTTAAATAGAAGCATCCTTATTTTACACTGTCGCCTCCCAATCAAGCAAAATTTGGCACAACTCTCCGCTTTTTCATTCCCTCGATATTTCCATAATTTAGTTACTGGTATCATTAAATAAGAATTGTCTCTCTTATTCTCCCAACAGAGTTGATTATTTTCAAATAAGATCTTCATTTGATCAGTATCGATCTCTTAAGCGGGAACATTTGTTACATTGTGTGAGTCTAAAGAGGTTGTCACTTGATACCATGTTTTGAAAGGCGTTCACAGACACGCATTTATAATATGGTTCTCACGTTAATGTATGTTTTATAAATCAGGCCGACCTTCTTTGTGGGTTTCCAAACCAAACACACACACACACACACACACACACACACACACACATATATATATATATATATATATATATATATATGTGTATATATGAATTAAACATTTTTAGAAAAAAACAAATAAATGATGTTATATGTTCACTGACAGAAATCTGTTTCGACCTTTTATTAAAACGGTCTTCATCAAGAGCGAAATATTTATGACGGAGAGACGGAATAAGTAAAACCGTTAAAAAGAGGGGTACAAACGAACGTTCATGTTCGGAGCCGGAATTTTTTTAATTTTGAAAATGCATATTCTAAAAATGTTGTAATTCATACTGTCGGATTCACTTCCATTTACTTTTCATATATATATATATATATATATATATATATATATATATAATATATATATATGTGTGTGTGTGTGGTGTGTGTGGTGTGTGTGTGTGGATTGGGGCAGCATTCTTTCATTTATGTATGTTGAATTAAAACGAAATCACATCTCCTGTTTAACGTTTTTTATTTGTGATTTTTTCAAGTTTTCTAGCCAACTTAATATTTTTTCTTTGTGCTGAATGTGCGTATTTTAAAAATAAACAAAACTCCAAAATACTAGAAGCTTTAACATAAACAATACAAACCATTCTTTAAACAAAATTAATTTCCAATGCAGTACACGAGTACATTTAAAAGCCTATA
>CM042162.1:88405055-88415055 GCA_023376005.1 Doryteuthis pealeii
GTCTTTTTTCTTTATTCATGATTAACACATTTCCTTCTTTCTCTCTTCTCCATTTTCTTTATTCTTCTTAGTTTTCTT
Source organism: Doryteuthis pealeii (assembly GCA_023376005.1). NCBI lineage: Eukaryota > Metazoa > Mollusca > Cephalopoda > Myopsida > Loliginidae > Doryteuthis > Doryteuthis pealeii. The sequence goes on from CM042162.1 coordinate 88,405,134, forward strand.
GCTCTTTCTTTCTCTTCTTTTTCTTCTTTTCTTGTTCCCTGATTTTAATCTCCTTCTTTCTCTTTCTATCATATTTTCTCATTCTTTTCTCTCTCACTATCTTCCTTTTCTTCTGTCTTTTTTTTCTTGCTTTTTTTTTCTTTCTTTCTATTCTTTCTTCCTTCGATTCGTTTACTTTTTTTTCTTTTACCTTTTCTCTTTCTTTCTTTATCATAATTTAATATTCTTCTTCCCTTCTTCTCCTCTTTCTTTATTCCTTTCTTTTCCTTTTTCTTCTTTCTTCCTGCTTCTTTGCTTTCTTCTTCGTTTTCCTATTCTTACCCTTCGCTTCTTTCTTTATCATAATTTTATATATTTCTTTCTTCTCTTTTCTTCTCTCTTTCTTCATTTTACCTCTCTCTTTTCTCCTTTTTCTTTTTCTTTCTTTCTGTCTTTCTTCTTCTTTCTATCTTTATTTCTTGAAACCATTCTGAATTTGGCGCATCACCCCTTCCCCCTTTCAGAAGTGCAAAGTGTAAGAAAGAAAATTGTTCGTTAAAGCCACATCCAATATTCAAACGAACCACCGGACAGGAAACTCGCAAATCGTACCCACAAACAACCATTACACAACCAAAGTGCTACCCAATCGTCTTCGCTACCTTCTAACGTAGGAACGCAATGTAAGGTAAAACACCGCAATTAAAGATTGCACCGTCAGCAGGGGAAATTCGGGTAGTCATTTTCGATACGACGCTTTCTTCATTTCTAAGGCATTTTAGAAATCATCGTCGGCGCGCCTGGCGATCTACTCATCTTAAATTCAGATCTGTGCAAGTCGCAATAGAGAGATTATCAACATCCTCTCAGACGTGAGGAAGCGACTGGTTTGGAACGGTTACGAGGTAATTAGTAATGACTTGTGGTCTCTGCATCTCGAAGGTCTCGCCTAATTATTCTCATAATATGCAGTGGGTGGTGCCCGTAGATAGACAATATTATCGCATAGCGGAATAATTTCAAGAGAACCCGTATGAATTGGTTAAAAGAACAGATGAATACATATACATATCAACTGGATGGTATAGATTTGATTAAACCACGTAACCCCATAATAGATATATATATATATACTATATATATATATACATATATATATAAGCAATCTACGAGTCCCGCGGTTTCGGGTTTACCCCTTCATCAGTGCAGCTATACTGATTTTTCCGCAGGCTACCTCTGCGTCGGTTCGAGACCCGAACCGAAGCTTTCGCTCGTCAACATCGTGCTCTTACCGATGGGTCCACAAGCAGCTGCCAAGGATAGAAGGCAGAATATCGCTATATTTCCTTAAACCGGAAATAAACTCACCAGAGGTCTCTAACTTGTACAATCCAAGTGAGACTAGCTTGGCGCCGAAGCGGTAATTTTTTCGCAATTATCCCTACTAACAGAGTGCTCAACTTGAAAAGGTTGGAGCGATATAAGATAATATATATTAACTATAATTATTATACTATATCTATAATATAATATATATATAAAGATAAGATCTAATGATCAGACGACCTACTCAAAAGTTTCGCTTAATGCCTCTTCCGCGGGCTTAAGATCCTGACTAAATAGACCAGAGCAACCATTAAAATCTATACTTACCACAGTGATTTCAAAATAAATTAGCATAAAACTAAAATGATAATCGAGCCCTGAAGAGCATAAGCGAACTTTTAGTAGGTTTCGTTCTTACTCATAGATTTATGTATTATTTGCTTTACTTGGAATTGAGCACTTTTACTTATTAGCTTTAGTCTCGCTGGTGGGTTTGCTTATGTATATAATATATCTTTATATATATATAATGCAATAATTGTTTTTTTCTTGTTGGCCAAGATATTTACTAATACGATTATTTTTTGTGGGTACGATTATACTTGCTTTTGATTCCCGGTTGATGTTGGTGGACATTTTGTACAATTCAGAGACTATTTACTGGTTTTATTCTCACCGCGAGGAACTTTACAACAGTATTTGCGTATATTAAATTATATCATATATGATATATATATAGATATATATATATATATACTATACTTAATTATATAATTACAATCATAAACGCTTGGCGTATATAACAAATATATTGCAATGAATTCAGTATTATCTGAAGTTCCCACGGGAGGCAACTCTCTAATCTCTCTTTCCGGCTTATACACAGTGTTAGTTTGTGCAAATGCTATTCTGCTTGAATAAGAATGACAATAGAATTATCTGTGTAGTCGCATTCAGTAACAGTTATTGTTAGATACTCGTCTGTTTTTCGGACACAAAAGCAAAATATATAAAATCAAGCATTCGAATCATTCCACCATAACTGGCTTTCAGACTAATTGCTTGATTATTGCGGTCTTTGGATTTTACGGCATGTAACCCTTCCTTACTTCGTACACACTCTCCAGCACAGGGCGCAAACAGACATACATAGTATGGAGTTTCCAACCAGTTTGGCCCACAGTATCTGACACGACCACTCAGCAAACCGTAACACAACAAACCTACTTAGATGAAAAAACAACAACTTTTAAATCAAACAACTATAACGTTAAAATACTAAAAACCGATCTAAGCCCACTACCCGAGCTAACGACGTCTGCAGCTCGATCAAAATCAGAGTCATATGGCGTCACAAGACATAGATTTGATCATATCGAATAAGATGTAAACAGCAAACCTGTGGACTTATTACCACATATTACAAAGTTTGATATGATTTACTAAGGCTATTATAAATTAGTTCTACTGCAAAAAGAGTATTTTTATCTAATTCTCCATCTCACTCCTTCTTTTCTTCATTTTTCATTTTCATATTGTCCGATTGAAACAGATTTTACGCTATCGCTCCATATACCTCATCTTTTACTTACTCTCTTACTATTCTTCATGATATCTTCTGCTCTCGCAGTGCCTTTACTTTCCTTTTTTTTAATAAATAAAAATGGAATGGTCCTTTATAATCCGCGACTTTAATATCTTGATTCCATCTTTGGATATTTGAACGCGTTCATTCTTTAACCAAGGGTGTTGGAAGATGATAACAGTCGGAGAAAAGAGCCCCGTATTAAGTATATAGATTGCACGAAACTATGAATGGCCGTACGCTTGTGTCGGCATCTACATGGAAAAAACTTTGCCTAATGCCACCATGAAGTTAATATAGAGAAATGCTTCTCTAGCCATGAGCACTTAAAATTGTGGTATCAGAAACCGTTTAGTCGGAAACATTGCGTTAGCAAAATGGTTTTCCCTCCAGACATGAGTGGAATTTAATTTTGATTCTGGGCACTGTATTCTTTAATGCTAAAAATTCTCTTTTCTTTTCGTTCTCATTTTTTTTAAATAATCTTGTTATATTTTCAATTTTATTTTTCTCCTTACCCAAGTCAAATGCATTTTTTTTTTGCCTTTATACCTGGAGAGCATTTTTTTTTAATTTTTATTTATTTTTTCAGAAAGACATCCACGCTGATGCCTGTAGAATAAAACTTATTTTTTATGTTGATTTGTCTGGAAACATGAGCGAATGCTATGAAGAAAAATAAGTAATAAATAAAATAATATTAAAAAATATAATTTCTTTTTAAATATTGAGGTCTCTGCCTAAAAAAAAACTATGGAGTATGTCCAGTGTACTGCTAGACTTGCGTCGGCCTAAAAAATATCATCTGAAAATTACTATTTTTGCCCGGGTTTTGTTTTCAAAGTTTTAGCCGCAGGCGCTCCTTGCCCGTTACCGGGTAAAGGTCTCCTTTAACTTTTAGCCATATACCTTCTTACTGCTTCACTTTTGAAAAAATAATCAAATAAAAAGAATTAGACCTATTAAAATATGAAAATCTAGGGTGTTGTCAAAGTTTTGGAACATTTTTGGTTCAGTGCTTATTTTCTGGCGGCTATAGTTCATGTGATCGATTGCATTCGAACCGTGCCGGGCCCCCTCTATTGTTTGTAGTATCGGGGTTCCGTTGGCTGCTGCACACGTTGAGGAAATTGCTTATTCACGTGTATGATTTGAAGCCGGAAACAGCATGAACGTGTAAAATTGATTCCAATTTGGGAACTTCGCTTACGATTCGAAGTTGACTATCACGCTATGCAATAAGTAGACTTGAGGGAGTTACTTCCCCTTTAATTATTACCTCCCCTTGGGTGTAAATCTTTGGACCTTCTCCTAAGAAGCGTACAGCTGTATTCTAACGTAGAATAAAGCTTTCTTTCAAGTCCAACCGTGTGTGTTCATTTATTATTTACAAACATCCACGGGAATAAAGCTAAAATATTTGGTTGTACGAAGCGAAGTACAATTGATCACAGTAATAAACATAAGAAAAAGAGAAAGAAAGGAGGAAAAAAAGGAACAGAAAAATAGCCTGAAAGAAAGAAAGAAAGAAAGAAAGAAAGAAAGAAAGAGCACAAAAATAAGAAAGGCTAATAAAAGAAAGAAAGAAACAAAGAAAACAAAGAATAAAAAATTCGCACGAATAGAAAGAAGTGAAAGAAAGAACGGAGCAAGAAGAAAAGAAAGAAAGAGACAATGAAAGAAAGAAAATAGAGAATACGAAAAGAAATACGTCCGAATATGCATATACGTTAAACATACGATATGTCTGTGCTTATGCATACTCATTATTGGAGAGAAGTATGGGACAATGCTAGCCTGACTACGTGAACCAAACTGCGCGTCTACAGAGCGTATGTTCTCAGTACCTCTCCTATACAGTAGTGAACCCTGGATCACATACTCAGACCATGTTGAGAAAACTAAATGGACAATTTTCCACCTCAGATGCCTACACGCATGTACGGGCATTCACTGGCAGGCCAAAGTGCCCAACACAGACGTGCTGGAACGAATCACATAAACAGCATGTCCGTTATCATCTGCGAGAGACGCGGTGTGTGGCTTGCCACGCAGGAGGATGGACAAAGGCCGCATCCTCAAAGACCTACTGTATGGTAAGTTAGTAGATGGCACCCGACCGGTAGGGAGACCACGCCTGCCGCTTTAAAGATGCCAGAAAGAGAACATAGACGATGTCACATCGACTCAACACAGGGAGGCTTATGCAGAAGACCGTACGACTGGCGCCTCCTCATCAAACAAGGATGAAAAAGAGTGAAAAAGAGAGGAAAGAAGCTGCCGCAGAAAAAGAGTGATAAGGAGGGAGGAAGAACAGGCAATCTCAAGCAAGCTCACCATTTGTTTGTAATCACTGCACCAGAGCAGGCCATTTAAAAATTGGTTGTTCAGGCCCCTCTTGTTAAACAGAACAAAAGGAGTGAAAAAGAGAGAAAGACAAGCATGCCACGAAAAGAGTCATAAGGAAGAGAGACAACAGCATCTCCAGCAAAGCATCACCATTGTGTTTGTAAACTCACTGCCACCAGAGATTGCCATTCAAATTGGTCTGTGCGCCTCCTTGTTAAACAAGAACAAAAGAGTGAAAAAAGGAGGAAAGAAGCTGACCACAGAAAAGAAGTCATAAGAAGGAGAGACCACAGCATCTCCAGCAAAGATCACCAGTGTTGTAATCATTGCACCAGACGATTGCCATTCAAAAATTGGTGTGTTCGCTCCTGTTAAACAAAGGAACAAAAAAGATGCAAGAGAGGAAAGAAGGCTGCCACAGAAAAGAGAGTCATAAGGAAGAGAGACAACCACATCCCAGCAAGCCATCCACCCTGTGCTTGTAATCACATGCACCAAGAGTTGCCATTTTCAAAAATTCGGTCTTCTGTCAGCCTCCTGTTTAACAAGGAAAAAAAAGGAGTGAAAATAGAGAGGAAGAAGCTGCCACAGAAAAGAGAGTCATAAGGAAGGAGAGACAACAGATCTCCAGCAAGCATCACAGTGTTGTAATCACTGCACCAACATTGCATTCCAAAAATTGGTCTGTTCAGCCCTCCTGTTAACATAGGAACAAAAAGGAGTGAAAAAAGAGAGGGAAGAAGCTGCCACAGAAAAGGAGTCATAAGAAGGAGAGACAACGGCATCTCCAGCAAGCATCACCGTTTTGTTGCAATCACTGCACCCATAGATTGCCATTCAAAAATTGGTCTGTTCAGTCACTCACACAGTTGCAGATTTTTAAAAAGTGGACACTACCGCCTATCGTCTTCAATTAAACGGGGGATGCCAACATTATACATACTCATACAGATACGCACGCACCTAAATTCATATATACAGATATACGCTACGTATGTAATTATCACACTCATACAGGTGCCTTCTCTACTACATGCGTATACATCTATTAATAATGGATAATAATGGAGATTCGCTTCCGTTTTGTCTGCTTAACAAAAATTACGTCACGCTACGTCATATTACCCAACGCATAATCCACGTCTTAGCATAGAATAAATATACTCAAAATGGTGAGCATGCAACATTAGACAATCCTCATTGTTTCAATTAATAGATGCCCAGCGTTATATATTTATATATAGATTGTTTTATTCTAATATAATATTTAAGTTATCGGAACTGTTTCCATTTCAAATTGTCTTTCTTTCTTCTTTCTTTTTTAATATATTTATATATATATATGTTTTTTTTTTGTTGCCAAGTATTGTATATCAACCGATAATTTTCGTGATCGACTATCTTGGCCTTTTACTTTTTTTTCAAATTTTTTTCCCCTGGTGATGTTTGGTAGTATATTTTTACAATCAACTCTTGCCCGTTTTTTTCTTACCGGCAAGGGTTTCGCAAGTTTAGTATATCAAATTATATATATATTTAATATATATATTATATATATATATATATATATATTATATATATATAAGAGATTTATCCAAAACTTGTAGTAAAGGATAATTCATATGTGATTTCAGATCCACTGTACAATATTCATGATCCATTATGTTAAAACATGAATCATAAATCACTTAAAGAGCTCAATGAAAAATTAACATTATATACAGCTTTATCAACTAAGGAAAGACTCAATACAGTATCCATAATAAATTATTTCGACAAAATGGGGCCATATAAATCTTAAGTTGATTTAAACCGCGGTTCCCCAGTTTTTTGCCTCATCAGATGGGTTCTCAATGAGGCAAAAATTGGACCGCGTTTATATCAACTAGATTTATATGGGCCCCAATTTTTGTCGAAATAATTTATTATGATTACTGTATGAGTTCTTCCTTTAATATATATATATATATATATATATAATATATAGTTCACATATCTAGGTAGTAAATCTCATCCACAGGAAAGCGATGTTTAATACACGTGGAGAAAGGCAATGGGGCGACAACAAACAAATTATCGTAATATGGAATCCGATCTCACTGACAAGCTAAAGCGACAATTCGTCCCAGGATGTGGTTATATCAGTACTGCTGTATGGTGCACACCATGGACCCTAACAAAGCGCCTTTGAGCCTGGGAAAAGTCGTGGAAACAGCCCACCCACCAAGGAAGCATAACTAAATGGTTACCTGCCCCCCATCTCACAAACACATCGGGTGAGACGACTTGGGAGCACGACAATGCTGGAGAAGCGGGCACGAGCTCATAAGCTACGTTCTCCTGTGGAAGCCAACACATGGACGATGCTAACGTAGGACGCCCACTAAGGAGCTACATTGACCAACTATGTGAGGATTTCTGGATGCTGACAGAGGACCTCCCAGGGCAATGAATGATAGGGAAAGTTGGCGAGAGGTTATCATGGATATCCGTGCTGCTTGCGCGAACTGATGATGATGATGATGATATACTATATATAATATATATCATATAAAGAATAATAAGTAAGTAATCTACATTGTTGAATATAATATATATATATATATATTATATATATATATATAATATAAGTCATAAATAAGTAATCCACATTGTTGCATTATATATACTAGCAAATATAATACACCCTTCGGGTGCGAAGTATTTAGTTTTGATAGTTATAAAATTTGTATCAAATTATAAACTATTTAGATCAATTATAAATGAGGGGTTATAATCGAAAAATAGAACAGCTTTAGATTTAAACCTTCTAACCTTTTCTTTCCACTCCACGTCAATTTCCATTTCTAATTATATCTATTTAGATTAGATTTATGAAAGTATTTAATAAAATTACAGTTCTTTCGTCTTATTTATGGATTTCTGTTTAAGATGTATCCCCGAGATCTTTGCTCAGATTCGTAAGAGAAACCCAACAATTAGAAATCAATAATCTAAGTATAATATTTATAAAATCAAGTTTTTAATATCAATATTCAAATTAGCCTTTCTCATTCACACTGTAAACCCTATTATTTATATATAATACAATTGCATGCTATTAGTATGTAAGATATGGTTCAAGCAGTATTAATAATGTAACTCAATTTTATATAATAATTGAAGGTTTAAAAAAAGTAAAACCCCAGTTAGAATGTAGATGTCAATAAACTAAGGGAATTGTGAACTTAGTATAATATAGTTTCGGTACCACAGAAAAAACACACAATCCCATTATAAAGACGTATCATATATATATATATATATATAATATATTTATAATAACATTCACACATACTAAACATCCTATCTTCTTCCACACAAATCCTGTCCTGAGAAGTTCCACTTGTAAAACTGAAATACCTCGAGTATGGACAATGCATCCTTTCCATCCTCGTAACATCCTTGTTAAGTTTTTCTAAATTTCTCCACATATCATACAGATATGTTTTACCTACATATTTTGATATGGCACCTATTTGCATATACAATCGCGTCCTCATATGCATTCATACCAATATGTTCTCCCTGCATGCATATAGATGCATCCAGCGAGATAAGAATTTATAGTGTCTCATCATTACTTCGGCATAATGTTGGAACACCATATTTGTCTTAAACTCTTTTTCAAAGTAAATTCATAAATAGGTGACCATTTAAGCAACAGCAGGCTGTAAGAAGAAACCAAATATCAAAATGACTAGATTCGGCTTAAACTGCCCGAAAAGGTTTATGGATACCGTAAAAACAAAAATACAGAAATTGAGTTAAAGATGTATAGAAGGGATATATGGGGCGAAATAGACCTTCGAATCAACAAGCTCCGCCAAGGGGGAACCTAAAAACAAGTTCTCAGTTCTTCTCACAAGTCAACCCTCTGTTGGCAAAAACATTCTTCGTCTAGCAGCTAAAAAAATCCGTCGTCGTTGAGTCGAAATAATCTTTAGCAGTTTAAAATCACATTTCCTTACTTGAAAAGCGTTTCGTTGTCGACTGCTGCTTCTGACTTGTGACTGCCCAGCTCTTGACTCACTTTGTTATTTTATGGGCATATTAGCCAAAACATCCGGGCACGTCAGTCAAAACCTCGCGTCCTTCCTGTTCCTACATCGATCTGCTTTCGCATGCGGGAGGAGCGGGTTCGATCCTAGCAGGCAAGACAATGTCTGCTCTCTTTCCTTTCTCGTTCTCCGTCACAAGATGTGTTTAAAATTGGATTAAAAAACAAACCTAAACAAATTCAATACCCATCAAGAATGAATAAAACAATGTCCTCGCATAAAATAACCCTACAAGGGTGACATGCCGTAAAATCCAACTAACCATATTTTTCTTAAAGTCTTTCAAGTAACTTCATAAAGAGAGACTATTCCTTATCAAACTTTTCAACGGACAGAAAATGACAAACCAATGAAGCCTGTAGATATTACATTCGGTCGATCAAGTTACTGGTCGTAGTTATTGGCAACTCTAGAAGGAAGACAACAAACCGTTAACAAAATAACTAGAAGTGGCTACCCGGCGTCCTGAGTAGAGGGGGATTTTTAAAACGTTAGTCTCGCAGATCCATTAACTTACATCACAAGCTAGCTCCACACTGGATACCCCAAAACATCCCCACGTAAATATAGACCACTATAGTAA
>CM042162.1:88420055-88445055 GCA_023376005.1 Doryteuthis pealeii
TGGTAGGTGTATTCTACAGCCCCAGCAGACATTAAAAATTAATTAAATCGACTATTTAAGATAATAATTTTGTCTAAGTTGAAAAAGTTGTAACATAATGGGCATCAGTTAAAAAAAAAAAAGCGAAATAAATGTACATGTAAAATTTTTAATACATTTTAAACAATTTATTATGGCAATTTTGCTCAAATATATCTTAAACATGACCGCCAAAGATGACGTAAAATCCGAATTTTATAAAATAGATTTAATCCCTCCCCAATCATTTGAATAAAAATGACTAAAATCAAGGAGTATCCGATTTCAATGAGATTTTCAGTGTTGATTTATCAATGAATGAAATTTCAAAACTTTCTGATTTAATTAGGTATTTCTGCTACGATAAATGAATATATAATTTCATTTAAAATATGAAGCATCTAATTTTAAATTTTAAATTCGATATTTTTAGATTCTAAAAACATATTTATTTAATAAACTACTTTAGTTTATCATCGTTATCTTATATTTTTGTAGAAAAACTCTATTGAAAATTTATCCCCCCCCATTTTAAACAGAACAAGTATCGATATATAATTTCTTCTTTTATAGATAATAGCCAATTAAATAATTATCGAAAAGAGTTAAAAAAAAAAGTTATCGAAAAATTATCCTTTTAGTTTTTATTTTAAATTTATTTTCGATTTCGCTACTTATTTTCTATATGTAATCATTTCCTATGCATTTCTATGCTGAGAAAAATCACAATACTCTCCCATAGTAAAGTCGTTTCCAGTGAATTTCTTTAGGGAAACCATTACCGAATTCGAACAAAAACAGCATCAGAAAAGGCCCAATCTCATTCTAGACGTTAGCGATGGGGAACGATCAGGTAGTCATTTTCACTGCGACGTGACTGATACACAGAGGTCACCGTCACTAATCGAGCAAGACAAGTGCATGAGAATCAGAAAAGTTTAAATACTCTATAAGAGAGACTGAGCAGATGTGTTCAATTGGAGATGAGTCTTTCGTCTGAGAATGGAATTTTATGCCAAGACAATAAGTCAGCCATTCTTTTTCCTTTCTTTCTCTTCGATTCTTCAATCTGCGTTTAGTATTTGATTCCATAAGAACATCCTCTTTGATGGGACGACAAACAACAACAGAATTATTGTAAGTCCCGTCACGTCTTGACAAAGAAAAGATTGTGACACTTTTCCACAAACACATTTACATTTCTCGTGGCTCTTGTTCAAAGACAAAAGTGCAGTTCGGTTAATTCTAGAAAGTGTAACGTTGACTTATCTAAATGGTGTCCGCCCCTGTCGCCGGGGCGTTAGAACGCAACGACTGCACCTCTGCAGAGGGTAAGACTGTCCCAAATGGAGCCACCTGTTGGCCGTGGGCGGTTGACTCGTGATGCTTAAGGACGGAATATTGGTGGATGAGCAGACCATGACTTGCAATACTCCATTTAGACCCTTACTTAGGCTAGACGCGGTCGAAGAGTCCCACTCCGATCAATCGGCTGGTCACGTCAAGCCTAGCAACTATATGATAGCCCCAATCCTATTGCCCTTATGACAAGCCCAAACCTTTTTATCATATGGGTGCTAGAAGGTGGTAGCTGAGGGTCTACATGTCCTGGGAATGATGTTAAACTCTATCTGATGGTGAGGTTCCAGTTCTGGAAGTTGGGGGATGTAGAAACCCCTTCATCTCATTTCTCTTTGGTCCACGCTGAGTGTAATATCTGTTAGGGTCCCATTATGGGTTAAACAGAAAAAATATATTAATTTTAAAAAATTGGATATCCATTAAGAATGAATTATTTCAAAACTTTATCGCATTAAATGACCCACTGAAGTTGATATGCCGTAAACCAAAACAAACCAAAAACTCTAAATGGCATGAATTTCGACATTAGGTTTGTTGGTTGGTTGGTTGATTTAACGGCATGTCAATCCGTGTTTGATATTTTGTGCCGACGATATTTTGCTTTATTAAATCTTGATGGGTATCTAAATTCGTTTTCATTTTTTTTGTGTCGTAGATAAAGGCGATTAATTACTCACACATTAGAGAGAAGTAGGAGTCTGACTGAGTGAGAAGTGACAAAAGTAGAAGAGTTGAGTGAGAGGTGACAAAAGTACAGGATTCGAGTGAGAGATGACAAAAGAGAGGAATCTGAGTGAGAGGTTGACAAAGTAGAAGAGTCTGAGTGAGAGGTGACAAAAGTAGAAGAGTCTGAGTGAGAGTGTACAGGAGTCCGAGTGAGAGATGACAAAAGTAGAGGAATCTGAGGGAGAGGTGACAAAAGTAGAAGAGTTCTGAGTGAGAGGTGACAAAAGTACAGGAGTCCGAGTGAGAGATGACAAAAGTAGAGGAATCTGAGTAGAGGGGACAAAAGTAGAAGAGTCTGAGTGAGAGGTGACAAAAGTACAGGAGTCCGAGTGAGAGATGACAAAAGTAGAGGAATCTGAGTGAGAGGTGACAAAAGTAGGAGAGTCTGAGAGAGGTGACAAAAGTACAGGAGTCTGAGTGAGGTGACAAAAGTAGAAGAGACTGAGTGAGAGTGAAAAGTACAGGAGTCTGAGTGAGAGGGGACAAAAGTACAGGAGTCTGATGAGAGGTGTAGAAGAGGAAGAGTGTCAGGAGTGAGTGAGAGTGACAAAAGTGTCTGAGTGAGAGGTGACAGAGTCTGAGTGAGAGGTCTACAGGAGGAGTGAGAGATGACAAAAGAGTCTGAGAGAGGTGACCTGAGTGAGTGAGAGGTGACAAAAGTAGAAGAGTCTGAGTGAGAGGTAGGAGTCGTGAGAGGGACAAAAGACAGAGTCCGAGTGAGAGGGACAAAAGTAAAGGACTGAAAAGTACAGGATCTGAGTGAGAGTGACAAAAATAGAGGAGTCTGTAATAAAAGCCAAATATTCGATATTAATATATTTATTTGATCAGTAATTCATATACATACTAACTCCCCATCTTATCTGTCTGACAGTTGATTTATAAGACGTAAGAAGGAAGCCCGTAATGTAATGGTTAAAGTCATGGGAAATGGACTCCTCGCCCCGAGTTCAAATCCTGGGTGTGTTAATTGCATTTCACTTAGACCTAATATCCTTGGGAAAGGTATGAATCCTACTCTCCCTCCAGCTATGGATGAATAGTAGGGCAGACTGGGCTCTTTAACCTTGGTTAGGCAAGTGGTCTAGGAGAAGGAAAACTCTGAATTCAAACCTGTTGAACTCCGCTAAAGAAATTGACCTTGTGTCACATCCTGCTCGTGTGGAAGGGTTGGTAAATATATATAAGACAGACTCAACCATTCTTTTATCGTCTAGAGCGGGGGTAGGTAATCCTATACATTATTTAAACACAATTTTTTAAACACATTATTAAATTCATGTTTTTTTTTATTTAACCTATAGATGGGACCCTAACAGGTACTACCACTCCAACCAACTAAACTAACCTTTAAGAGAATTACTCTACACAATTGGCTGGTCACTTTAAGCCCTATCACCTATATGATTGCTCCGGTTCTATTGTCCTTATAAAAATCCCCAACCCTTTTTATCATATATGTGCTAGAAGGGTCTTATTACTCATTACTCCCAGGTCCACCCTTTAATACCTTTAGTACCATCTATGTATTAAATAGAAAAAAATGAGTTTTGAAAAATGTGTTAAAATGAGTTTAAAAAAGAATTTTGAATATCCACCAATAAAGAATAAAATAAAATATCTTTGTCTTAAAATAACCCAACAATGCTGCAAAAACCAACCAACCAACCAACCAACCAAATGAGAGAACATTCAACTACAGACTAGAAAATATTGGTAAATTAATATCTTGTTATATTGATTGCGATATTACCTGTTTCTACTTTACCTGTATTACCTGATAGTATTTCATTTTAATTTCTAGAATGTATTTTTATCATTTTAATTTAGTAAACATTAGGTATTTGCTCCCATGTCCACTCTGAACCGAGTAGTAGTACCTGTTAGGTGTTACATAATTATTAGAACCTAATATTCATGTACAATAGTGTAGAAATCAAAATGGCCGTTATAAGCTGCAGCCCACGGCCACGAAGGATTTGAATGACAAGGCTTGACATGTCCTGATCCTTTCTTCCGGTGGATACCGTGAGAATCGTTGGAGAAGACCCTCTTCCGGCTTAATAGATTTTAGTCAGTCGGCGAGAAATCACGACGGTGGTGAGTTGTGTTATACACGCTCCGACTCGATCTGCGCAGGTAGTCTGGTGGGGTATTTCGAGGATAAAATATGATCAAAGTAAATCGAAGTCTTGTGTTATTATCTCAAAACTAACAATGACACAGGGATTCTGATAAAGAGAAATCCCCAATGAAAGACCAGACACGAAGTCCCCAAGACGAAGTCCAGACGTTAGAAGAGACCTAGAAGAACTTAAGATGTCAGAAGAACAGAAGAAGAATAGAAGTAAGAAGTAAGTAATGAGAAGGGTATACAACATTAGGGTCCCATCTATGGCTTAAATAGAAAAACATAAGTTTTGACAAATGTGTTAAAAGTTGAGTTTAAAATAAATTCAATACCCATCTAGCATAAATAAATTTAAAAAAACGTCTTCGATATAAAATAACCCAACAAGGTTTGATATACCGTAAAATCCAACCAACCAACCAATTCTACCTTGAATGTGAACAGAATTAGCTGTGTTCTTTTCTAGGACAGTTACGAGAAAGAATAATGAGGGGTGATTTAATTGAAAGTTCCTAATTAATAAATGGAATTACTAATTATGGTAGACAGTTATTTAATATTTCTTCTCTTCGAACTGAAAACTGTCAAGTCAAATTTCAATAACTAGGTCTATTAATCAAGTTTTCTTTTTTATATAATAGAGTAATATATTCTTGGAATAAATTGCTTAATCAGATTTTAAAAAACAGTAATATCGTACAATATTTTAAGATTAATTTAGATAATATAAGAAAAAATAATGGTTGCTTGATTTGGTTTGATTTGGTTTGTTTTACGGCATATCAACCTCACTGGGTCATTTAATGCCGATAAAGTTTTGAAATGAATTAATTCTTACTGGATACTCAGTTATTCTTTATAAACAATTCTTTCTATTTAACCCATAGATGTGACCCTAACAGGTACTACTACTCCAGGTCAGAGTGGACCAGGGAGCAATGGTGATGAAGGTGTGCTCCACATTCCCCAAACCTACAGAATTGGAACCTCACCATCAGATTTTAACGCCATTCCCATGATATGAAGACCCTCAGCCACCGCCTTCTAGCATCCATATGATAAAAAAGGTTGGGGCTTGTCATAAGGGCAATAGAGTTGGAGCAATCATATAGGTGCTAGGGCTGGACATGACCAGTCGATTGATCGAAGTGGGTCTCTTCGACCACCCGTCTAGCTCAAGTAAAGGTCTTAGTGGAGAATGGTTGCTTGATATTCTTAGTATCCTGGGTTCTGATGTTAAACTGCATCTAATAGTGAAGTATCGATTCTGGAGATCTGAGGAATGTGAAGTACATCTTTATCACCATTACTTCCAGGTTCACTCTGACCCGGAGTGGTAGTACCTGTTAGTGTCCCATCTATGGTATGAATAGATAAAAATATTGAGTATTAAATATATGTTTAAAAATTAAGTTAACAAATTGAATATCCAAACAGAATGAACAAACACAAATGTTTTCGGCATACAATAAGCCAACAAGAGATGACATGCCGTAAAATCCAACTAACCAACTCGGATCTGTGTGGTAGCGTGGGTAACTGGTAGTGGATGCGGTGCTCCACCGCAGACGCAAAACAATATTTATGGTCTAGCGCTAGTGAAAAGAGGGCAGACTCTGTCGCTGTCCGGTTGATACCGACAATAGACCACTATCGATTTAATGTTTGTTGGTATCAGCAAGGGAGTTCCCTTTTCACTAATTCTAGACCAGAGAGATAATTTTAGCGTCTTAAGAGGAGCACCACACCAGCCATCAGCTAACCTTTTACTATTACGTTAAATTGAAAATTTATACAGGAGTGATTGATTCAACAAAATGGATAAGACTGTTTGCCTTTCACATAGTGCTAATACCTTTGGGAAAGGTGTGAATCCAACTAATCTCTTTCCAGTTATGGGTAAATATTAGGGCAGACTGGGCTCTTCGACCTTGGTTAGGCAACCAAAGAAAATTCGATGACATATTACTTCATCTATGCAATACAGCATATAAACAAAATACAATAGAAAAATGGACAAAAGGCTACGTTCTCCCATTCGCCTAAAAAGGCGACCTCGTTGTCACTAAGAACTACAGAGGCATAACTCTTACTGCTATAACTGCTAAGATATATAATGTCCTTCTTCTTAATCCCATCAGACATGAAATAGAGAAAATGTTTAGGAAAAAACAAAATCAATCCACAGCCTCTCGGAAACTGACTATTCGATAAATCATAGAAGGAGTAAGAGTAAATAATCTAAAGGCAACACTGCTATTTGTAGATTTTTCCAACGCATTTGACGCCATACATACGGGGAAAATGGAGCAAATACTACTAGCATATGGCCTCCCTAAAGAAACAGTTACGGCTATAATGATGTTCTACAAAGGCACTAAAGCAATGATGGATGTGCGTTCGGAGAGGCCACTTCCGATCAATCGTATGATCACGTTGATCCGTAGCGCCTATTCGATTATTGCGACCCAACTAACCTCATTGCAGACCCAATCTTTTTTATCATATACGTGCTAAAGGGCAGTGGCCGAGGGTCTTAATATTCTGGATATGATGTTAGATTCTATCTGATGGTGAAGTTAAAATTCTGGAAATCTGGGGAATATGGAATAGCATTTGATCACCATTACTCCCAGGTCCACTCTGACCCGGAGTGGCTACCACTGTTAGGACCCAATCTCTGGGCTGAATAGGAAGAAATAAGTTTTTAAAATTTTAGTTTGTTGGTGAAAAATGAATAAAAAATGAAAAGAATAAAATAGACAATATAATAAGAAAATAATGCTAATAACAATAATAATAAAAATGAATAAATAATCAACATTCTTTCACTGGACCGTCCACCAAAATATCGCTTTTGGAGTATAGTTATTTACTAAGCAGGGCTTAGATATGGTACAAGGCCAGAAGTATGGGGAGCCCAATGAGAATTGATATGGCTAACAATGGTCTGCTAATCTAGCTCGCTAACCATTACACCACGTGAGGTGCCCGAATATTTTGGGTATCAGGTTTGCTGGAGATTGTATCTTGTATTTATAGACTGTTCCAAAAAGGATCACACGAATCGTACCAGAGTTAAAAACAAAAGAAGTTTTCGGCATGAAATAACCCAACAAGGATTGACATGCCATGAATTCAAACTTCCTAACCAAGCGTAATTGTTAAACTGTCTTTGGTATATAATAACCCAATAGGGGTTGACATGCCATAAAATTAATCTCCTAATCAACCATAATTGTTAAACTGTCTTTGGCATAAATAACCAACAAGAGTTGAGATGCCGTAAAATCCAATCTCCAAACCAACCATAATTGTTAAACTGTCTTTGGCATAAAATAACCCAACAAGTGTTGACATGCCGTAAAATCCAGCCAACCATAATTGTTAAACTCTCATTGGCATAAAATAAACCAACAAGTGTTGACATGCCATAAAATCCAACCTCCTAACCACCCATACTTGTTAAACTGTATTTGGCATGAAATAACCCAACAAGGGATGACATGCCAACCAACCAAGCAACCAACCTGTGATATTTTGAAAGTTTATTCTTTCGTGGAAAACGTATATCCGATTATTAGTCTTCAGAAAATCAATATAAACCCCAAAATGCTTAAATGTCTCAAGAAGCAAAAAGAGACATTCCCGCAAAGGAATGGCTCATAGTGTCTACTGCAATCATTGGATATTTAGCAAAACTTGAAGTACTTATCCGTGTTACATACGGCCTTGTTAAAAAAAATTCTAATATCCCAGATATTTGCATTATGAAATAACCTCTGTGGATAGACGATATTGCACGTGATGTTTTGGTTGAGCTGAGGTTTCTTTCATGAGGGATTGTGTACCAGAACGAGGTATGTGGAATAAGGCCAAGTTCGAGTTGTTGTAGTTGTCGTCGTTAGTAGTAGTAGTAATAGTAGTCGTTAGTTAAGAAACAACATACATGCATGTTGTATAGTCCCAAGGGGCTGTTTATTTCTAGACCCGTGGGTTCTTTTCAGAGAGAGAGAGAGAGAGAGAGAGAGAGAGAGAGAGAGAGAGAGAGAGAGAAGAGAGAGAGGGGGGGGGGTACGGTCAAATTACTCTGTCATAAAACCTGTTTGTTACTACTATATGAAACCCCTAGGGGAAACCGGAAAGACCCAGTCTGCCTTCCAGGAAACCCGGCCGAAAAAAAGACCGATTTTTTCTCTTCATCTGTTTCCCGTTCCGGGGGTGTTTTTATTTCTAAATCTATTTTCGGGGTCATTCGTTGGTCAAATTATTGGCACCCCCGCTTGGTGTTTACTCTTCCAAATTTTAACCTCTGTTTGTTCTTATTTCTTTTTCTTTTCTTTCTCCTTTCAATCCCCGTAGATCAAAATAATTACGCTACAATTGTTTGGGATATTAGATTTTGAAAGACAGATGTATTTTAGACATAAGTAAGCAAATAAAAGAAGATTGTAACACCAAATAATTTATGAACATCAGTAACCAATATTAAAACTTGTTTGTACTAAGCTGGGTCAAATGCTTTGAAACCAGATTACGTAACAAGTAAGAAAGATGTTATATAATCAAATTCTGTTAACGAATATAACACTATAATATTATAGTGTTATATGTTGACTGTCGATATTAAATCAAATACTAAAAATTAATTATGATTTTAATACAAGATAATTTATGAACATCAGTAACCAATATTAAAACTGGTTTGTACTAGGATCGGTAAAAGGTTTTGTAATATTAACCAGGCTAGCAACAAAAAAAGAAAAAAAAGAAAAAAGAAAAACAACCCAAAAACACCTCTGTGTAAAAGTTAATTTTTGAAAGATTTTTCCTGAATGGGTGGTGGGAATTCAATGTCAGAGAGTTTGTATCATAAGTAAAATCAAAGTAACCAAAAAGGTTTGGACACCAAATAATTTATGACTAATATTAAAACTTATTTGTACTAGTCTGGGTCAAATGGTTTGCAATTTTAATTTGATTACGTGAACAGTGAAGAGGAGAGAGATTTGTGCGTTAATTAAGCACATAATCTCCCCCAAAATTGTCGGCTACTGCTATTTAAGACACATCGTTTGTCCACTTCATATGTATATATATATATATATATATATATATACATATATATATATATATATGTATGTATATATTATATATATATATGTGTATATATATAGGTCCCCCCTCTCTCTCTCTCTCTCTCTCTCTCTCTCTCTCTCCCCTCTCTCTCTCTTTCCATTATACACAGAAAATGACTCTCTCTATTATATAGCCGAGAATGTTAGAGAGGTATATACGGCTATACAAAAGTTAGTCTCAATACATTTGATAAATTAGTGTAAAGAAAATAAAAAAATAATCATAAAAATTATTGGGTTTGTACTTATAAAGGTCAACCTCACTCACATGAGAATCTGGGTTCATTTAAGTTCAAATCAAAACTTCCCGACAATGAGTCATTTTATTAAACAAAAAAAATGTGAAAAGGTCAAAGGTTAATTTTGAATCTAAACAAAAACCCGTTTAAAAAGTCAGAGGTCAGTCAGTACGAATTGATTGGAAATTTACAGCTAAAATCAACTTAGTGAAATTGATCACTAATTAGGACTGAGCCTATTCTAGCTGTGAACACCCCAAGCGGAGTTTAACAGATTTGAATTCAGAGATTTCATTCTCCTAGACTGGTTGCCTAACCAAGGTTAAAGAGATCAATCTACCCTACTATTTACCCATAGCTGGAGGGAGATTAGTTGGATTCATACCAAGGGTATTAGCGTTATGAGAACTGTAGCTTCGTTCAGGATTTGAACTCAGATCGACGAGTCCAATTTCTAAGCTGCTAACCATTACACCACGCACCCCCAACTTGTGTGACACTAGGCCATAACACAATATTATAGTATTATCAAGTGTCTTACCAATCAAAGAAATGGGATGGAGCCTTTGTCCCCCTTCCCCTGAGATATGCAACCCATGACCATAGTTTTAATTGGCCCTCCAATCAAATATGGATCATGGGGGCGGCCATTGGTCAATGGTTTCTATTGGCCGACCAATCAGATCCCTGTCTGGACTCCCATAAAAGAAGACGCCGATAAGAGAAAAGATGGAGGGGGAGTTGGTTCCATAGCCAGAAGACCAAAGCTCTGGCCACTGGCTTTACCCGGCAATATCTTGAAATTGAGCCGCTAGCTAGGGAATCTACCCTCTTTTTGCTAGTGCTAGACCAGGGAAATTTCCCTGGTCTAGCACTACCGTCAGCTCTCCACTATACTGCACAGATCAGATTACCCAATCTGTGTCATTCTTACGCTGAGTTGGCGGAGACTAGTATCGAACCCGGAACATTGCGTTTTCTAGACGGGTGTTCTACCGACTAAGATTCTAAACTTTAATTAAAACAACTCAACAGCCTTTATCTTTAATGCTGTTGGCTGTCAACTTGTATTCTAGTAAGATCATTCCCTGTTTTATTTTGTTTGTTTTTATTATCATACTTGAGTGCCAGTTGCATTTGACACTCTATCCCTGTGTTTTCTCAGATGACTCACCAGGCCAGCCCTGGAGAGATATACTCTTCCACATAAACTACATGTTGGAACTTCTCCACTTTAAATGTCACTGGGCTGAAAATTACCCTTTCTAATAGCCCGCTTCAATTTTTGATGTTTAATTGGACTCAAATTCTTCCATAGACAGGTAGTCTTTTATTTTTATTTTTAATAATGGTCACGTTAAACACCCTACGTAATACGTATGTACCACTAGTATGCATAAAAGATTATTTTTTG
Organism: Doryteuthis pealeii; assembly: GCA_023376005.1. Classification (NCBI taxonomy): domain Eukaryota; kingdom Metazoa; phylum Mollusca; class Cephalopoda; order Myopsida; family Loliginidae; genus Doryteuthis; species Doryteuthis pealeii. The sequence goes on from CM042162.1 coordinate 88,431,084, forward strand.
TTTTTGTTTTTATTATCATAGTTGGGTTCCAGTAGCATTTGACACTCTATTCTTGTGTTGACTCACCATGCCAGCCCTGGAGAGACACACTCTTCCACATAAACTACATGTTGGAACTTTTCCACTTTGAATGTTGCTGGGCTGGAAATTACACTTTCTAATAACCCGCTTCAATTTTTGATGTTTAATTCGGTTGGAATCAAATTCTTCCATAGACAGGTAGTCTTTTATTTTTATTTTTAATAATGGTCATGTTAAACACCCTACGTAATACGAGTATGTACCACTAGTATGCATAATAGATAAATATTATTTTTTTTGTTTTTGTTATTATTATTATAGTTGGGTTCCAGTAACATTTTGACACTTTATCCTTTTTTTTCTCAGATGACTCACCAGGCCAGCCCTGGAGAGACATACTCTTCTACATACTACATGTTGGAACTTCTCCACTTTGAATGTTACTGGGCCGAAAATTACCCTTCCTAATAGCCCGCTTTAATTTTTGATGTTTAATTGGACTCAAATTCTTCCATAGACAGGTAGTCTTTTATTTTTTTTTTTAAATAATGGTCATGTTAAAATCCCTACGTAATACGGGTATGTACCACTAGTATGTATAATAGATAAATATTAACCGCAGAATTACATTGTGACAGCGACATAAACGATTATCGTTGTCCAAGAATAATTACCAGCTTTACAAAGAGATTAGTTCTCGTTTATTGATGAATGTAGATAAGGAAAATTGAAAATCCGACTGAAAAACTTTCCATAAAATTGACATAAATTTCCGAAACTTATCTAATTATATTCTGCGTTCTTTTCCGTAGTTCATTTATTCTTTATCTAAATTGCCTTCGACTTTGTCTATTTGGATACAAACACTTGTTTTAGATTCCATTTGTAGATAAGCTACAATTCAATTTCAACATAGAGAATCTCCATGGTTCTTTGTTGGACGTAAATCAAGATGACAAAATGGAATTATTTAAAAAAATAAAATAACTATATCTAAATCAACACTACATTCAATTACGTTAACATGCAATTTGACATTTTTATGTGAACCTAAGTACATTAAATTGAGAGGGAGGAGAATGAATAAGACAGTCATTAAGATATGGGATTCCGTTGTGGGTATATATTCAACCCGTTCGTCACGGACAGTATGTAACACAAAGTCGCCAGTGAGGATCGAACTCGGTATTCAGTTGTAATAGATCTGCGGGAGTAGTTTGCTATTATAACACAAAATGTCTTTTTTACTCAACCCGTTCGCCACGGGCAGGATGTAACACAAAGTCGCTAGTGCGGGGCACCCAGTGAGGATCGAACTCGCTATTCAGTAGTAATAGATCTGCGAGACTAGTTTGATAACCATTATATCACGTTAAAATGTCTTCTTTACTCAACCCATTCGCCACGGGTAGGATGTGTCACAATGTTGCAAGTATGGTGCTTCTAGCGAGGATCGAACTTGCTATTCAGTTGTAATAGATCTGCGATAGTAGTTTGCTAACCCTTATAACACGATAAAATGTCTTTTTTACTCAAACCGTTCGCCAAGGGCAGGATGTAACACAAAGTCGCTAGTGCGGGGCACCCAGTGAGGATCGAACTCGCTATTCAGTTGTAATAGATCTGCGAGACTAGTTTGCTAACCATTATACCACGATAAAATGTCTTTAGTACTCAAACCGTTCACCACGGGTAGGATGTGTCACAAGGTTGCAAGTATGGGGCATCCAGCGAGGATCGAACTCGCTATTCTGTAGTAATAGATCTGCGAGACTAGTTTACTAACCATCATACCACGATAAAAATCTCTTTTTTACTTAAACCGTTCGCTACGGGTAGGATGTGTCACAAGGTTGAAAGTATGGGGCATCTAGCAAGGATCGAACTCGGTATTGCTTAGTAAAAGATCTGCGAGACTAGTTTGCTAACCATTATAACACGATAAAATGTATTTTTTACTCCATCCGTTCGCCACAGGTTGGGTGTGTCACAAGGTTGCAAGTATGGTGCTTCTAGCGAGGATCGAACTCGCTATTCTGTAGTAATTGATCTGCGACACTAGTTTGTTAGACCTTTATCCATATTACATAACACTCCAATTCGTTTACATGTAATTTGACATTATATGGAAAGTAATGGTCTGCTATAAACAGACTATCAGTTATATGGAAATCATAATCGGAAGCGCGTGGTGTAATGGTTAAACTCATGGGAAATGGACTTGTCGCCCGAGTTCAAATCTTGGACGTGGTAATTGCATTTCACTTATCGCTAATACCCTTGGGAAAGGTATGAATCCTACTATGAATGAAAGGTATGAATCCAGCTATGGATAAATAGTAGGGCATACTGGGCTCTTTAACCTTGGTTTGGCAACCGGTCTATAGAAGAAGGAAGACTCTTAATTCAAACCTGTTGAACTCCGTTTAAGTAATTGACCTTGTGTCGCATCATGCTCGTGTGGAGGGGTTGGTAATATACATATGGAAATCAGATCTCACTGACAAGTTAAAGCGATCATTGTTCCAAGCCGCAGTTGTATCAGTGCTAATGTATGGCTGCACCACTTGCACCTAAACGAAGCGCCTAGAGAATAAGCTCGATGGGAGCTGCACAAGAATGTTGAATGCGATATTAAACAAATTGTGTAAACAACACTCCACAAGAAAGTTGCTGTACGGCCACTTACCCCTATCACACAACCCATTCCCATAAGACGCACAAGACAGGCTGGACACTGCTAGAGAACAAAGACGAACTCATAATCATCGTCCTCCTATGGAAACCAGCACATGGACATGCTAGTGCGAACCCTTCAGCAAAGATTTACATTGATCAGCACTGCTTGGATACTGGATGCTGTGCAAAGGACTCCTGAAGACAATGAATGATAAGAACGGTTGGGGAGTGATTGTCATGGATATTCAAATATGATATTTGATTGTAGGTATTTACCAAATCCGTTCGCTTTGGGCAAGACGTTTTTTAAGATGCTGGTCTGACTTCGTGTCTTTAAGATGTTGGTTCGAAAAGGCTGTCATTTATTTTCATAGAGACAACCAAGGCATATTTACTTATTACATTTTTATTCAGAATTAAACTGAGCTTCTTTCCGACAGTCTGTGTAAGCGAGAAAAGAAGGTTACACAAAGGTATTTCATATTAATCATCTAACACTCTTCCGATTTTGAATTTCAATGACTTTGAATTCAAAATTTAACTCTATACTAACCGCCCAAAAAACAACGGAGTATTTAAATATATTATAGACATTGTAAGATGGTCATTATTTATGACTAGCGAGACCTGTGGATATACCACAGTATGATAAATTAATTATTACAACGTTGAAAAAGATATATATATATATATATATATATATATATATATATATATATTCCCTTAAGAGCTCTTGCGAAATAGTTCAGTATGTAAAGAGTATACTAATCTTGGCTAGTAGGTGCTCTGGATATACCACAGTGTGATAATTTAATTATTACAACGTTAGATATGTTTACTAAAGAGCTATTGCTAAATAGTTCAATATGTAAAAAAATATAATAATCATGATTTAACTCTCACTCACTTTTTTTCTTTCTTGCATTCTTTTCATCTTTTCATTATGTTCGATTGAAACAGATTAATGTTTTTGCTACCCTCCCTCTTTTTTCCCTAGACTCTTCTTTTCCTAGACTCTTTTTTTATAATATTTTATGTGTAGCATCTCCCCTTTCTTCCCTTTCTTTCTTTATAATAAAAATGTAATGATCCAAGAAAGAAAGAAAAAGTTAGTGAAGGTTAAATCATGATTATTATATCTTTTACATACTGAACTATTTCGCAATAGCTCTTCAGTAAACATATCAAACGTTGTAATAACTAAATTATCATACTGTGGTATATCTACAGGTAAATATTGGGAGGTACGTGGTGTAATTGTTATAGTCGTAGGAAATTGACTCATTGACCCGAGTTCAAATTTTGGACGAAGCTACAGTTCCCATAGCACTAATACCCTTTGGAAAGGTATGAATCCAACTATTCTTCTTCCAGCTATGAGTAAATTGTAGGACATACAGGACTCTTTAACCTTGGTTAGGCAACCTGTCTAGGAGAAGGAAAAATCTGAATTCAGATCTGTTAAACTCCGCTTGGAGTGGCCACTACTTGAATAGGGTCAGTCCTAATTAGTGATCTATTTCACTAAATTAATTTTAGCTGTAAATTTCATATCAATTTGTACTGACTGACCTCTGACTTTTTAAACGGATTTTTTAGCCTCAAAATTAACTTCAGATTTTTCAATAGTAGGGCAGACTAGGCTCTTTAAACTTGGTTAGGCGACCAGTCTAGGGGAAGGAAAACTCTGAATTCAGCTGTTAAATCTGCTTGAAGTGGCCACTCCTAGAATAGGCTATGTCCTAGTTAGTGATCTATTTCACTGATTTTTTAGAAACCTTTTTCTTTTTACTAGTGAAATATACCGTGAATTACATTACTCTTTGTTTATTTATTTGTAAAAAATGTAAAAGTAGCTAATTCTGTGAGACACAGTGTAGTTCCTGGAAGTTTTAGTCTTGCCTGCAAAAACTATTTAAACGAAACGTGAGCAAATTACTCACAGTTCGGAGAGCAGAGTCTGGTGTTTCTTCAAGTCGGCTATATATTCGCCACCAAGTCAGTCCCAAGATATCATAGATTTTTGGGGGGTTGGGGGGGGAGTGGGTTTTTTTTTTTTTCTTCTTTTCTGCACATCCACCTTTAGGTAGAACGCAGGCTGTGTAGTTCCCCAGAAATATATCTTTCTTTACTTACATTTTCTTTCATTTTCTTCTTCTTCTTCTTGAGATTTTCTATGTCTAATGACCAACTAAATAGCCTGGCAGTGGTTCAAAGAATTTACTCTATGCTTATCTTTAACGACAAACTTATATTCAGCGTTCGGAAGGAAGGAAGGGAAAGAAAATATTTGAAAAAAAGGAAGAAAAACATAAAATAAATTTTTCCTTTTCTTATATATATAATATTTTTTATTTTATTTTATCTTTTTAGTATCTCCAAAGTTATAGCTGTTTATTCAAAAGACAAAATAAGAAAAAAAATATCATCTTCAGTTTCGGCGGGAAAGAAGGAATATATTTAAAAAAAATAAAGAACAGAAATGAATGTCCGATTCGTTTATTTTATTGCATGTTTGTTTTTTGTTAGTTTTTATTTTTTCTTTTGTTTGTTTTGTTATATTTTTGTCTGTTGAATTCTTTTTTTTCTTTTTTCTTTCTTTTCTTTTTCTTTTTCTTTTTTTCTTTTTTTTTTCTTTTTTTCTTTTTTCTTTTTCTTTTTTTCTTTTCATTTTCCTTCCTTTTTTCATGTTTATCTTCTAGTATCTCCAAAATTATACTTAGTTCATTGATTGGATGTTCCGGCACGTCAACCATAATTGGGTTATTTTATGCCAAAGATGTTTTATCTTATCTATTCATAATGGTTCTCAATTTTTTTAAACTCAATTTTTTAAAACATTTTTTATTATTTGGCCCATAACCTCTACAGGTAAAATAATGGACCTGGGAGTAATGGTGATGAAGGAGTACTCCGCATTCCCTAGAGCTCCATAACTGGAACTTCTCCATCAGATACAGTTTAATTTCATACCCAGGAAACTAAGACCCTCAGCCACCGCCTTCTAGCACAAAATGGGTTGGAGGTTGCCATAATTGCAATAGAGTTGGAACTATTATATAGTTTCTAGGGCTTGTCGTAACCAGTCATTTGATCGGAGGGTGTCTCCCTGACCGACCGTCTAGACTAAGTAAGGGTCAAAGTGGAGTGTTACATGTCATGGACTACTCAGCCACTAGGGTTCTATCCTTAAGCATCAGAGGTCACAACCCTCGGCCAACAGGTGGTCCCACTGGGGGAGGGGGTAACTCTCTGCAGAGGTGCAGTGGGTGTATTCTGAAGCCACAGCAAACAGGGCTGCTCAAAATTGTAGCTGTTTATTAAAAAGACACATACAAGAAATAATCATATTCAGTGTTCGGAGGGAAGAGAAGGAAGAATCAAAAGAAGGAATGAATGAATGAAATAAATAAATAAAGAAGAAAGAAAGAAAGAAAGAAAGAAGAAAATGAATAGTTAAAGAAAGAAAGAAAGAAAGAAGAAAGAAAGAAAGAAGACAATGAATAGTTTAAGAAATAAAGGAAGAGAAAGAAAGAAAGAAAAATAAAATTAAAGAAGAAAAGAAAGAAAAATGATAGTTAAGAAAGAAAGAAAGAAAGAAAGAAAGAAAGAACAATGAATAGTTAAAGAAATAAGAAAGAAAGAAAGAAAGAAATAATAAAGAAAGAAAGAAAGAAAGAAGAAAGAAAGAAAATGAATAGTTAAAGAAAGAAAGAAAAAAGAAAAAAGAAAGAACAATGAATTAAAGAAATAAGGAAGAAGAAGAAAGAAAGAAAAATAATAATTAAAGAGAAAGAAAGAAAGAAAAAAATGAATAGTTAAGAAAGAAAGAAAGAAAGAAAGAAGAACAATGAATAGTTAAAGAAATAAGGAAGGAAGAAGACAGAAAGAAAATAATAATTAAAGAAAGAAAGAAAGAAAAGAAAGAAAGAAAGAAAGAAAATGATAGTTAAAGAAGAAAGAAAGAAAGAAAGAAAGAAAGAAAGAAAAGAAGAAAGAAAGAAAAGAAAGAAAATGAATAGTTAAAGAAAGACAGAAAGAAAGAAAGAAAAAATGAATTGTTAAAGAAATAAAGAGGAAGGAAGAAGAAAAAAAATGAATATTAAAGAATGAAAGAAAGAATGAAAGACAGAAAGAAAGAAAAATGAATAGTTAAAGAAGACAGAAAGAAGAAAGAAGAAAGGAAAATGAAATGTTAAAGAAAGAGAGAAAGAAAGAAAGAAAGAAAAAATGAATTGTTAAAGAATGAAAGAAATGAATAAAGAAAGAAAGAATAATGAATAGTTAAAGAAAGAAAGAAAGAAAGAATAAAAGAAAGAACGAATAAAAAAAGAAGGAAAAACAGGAATAAATCTCCGATAATTTGTCTTTGCTGTAGGTTATTTTTATTCATTTTTATTTATTTATATTTTTTTGAATTTTTTCTTTCTTTCTTTTTCTCACCTTTTTTTATTTCATTTTTTTTTTCTTTCTATTTTTTTAAATTTATCATCTAGTATCTCCAAAGTTACAGCTCTTTATTGAAAATACACACCCTAGAAAAAATATCACATTTAACGTTCGGAAGGAAGAAAAATGAAATATGAAAAAAAAAACAAGAAGAAAGAAAAACAGAAAATAATTTCTGATTCGCTTCTTTTATTTTTAATTTTATGTTTATTTTGGGTGTTTTTTTTTTTAATACCTTTGTCTGTTGAATACATTTTTTTCTTTTTCAATGTTGTTCATTGTTTTGGTTTGTTTTTTCTCAAATTTATCTTCTATCATCTCCAAATTTATTGCTTTTATTAAAACAAACCCAAAAAAGCAAGTAACAAACGAATAAAACATTTTCCCTAAAGTATTGAATCAAAAAGGTTTCCTTATCAGTTCGAGTTAAATCTGTATTGCGCTATCAAATTCATAACAATAGTTATTTTTACAGACAAAAAAGATAAATAGATAATGAGGAAAACAAAAGTATAACACTTTAAATACCCCCCACACACACATACATACATATATATATATGTATGTACATATACCAAGAATATATATAATATATATATATATATATATTAGTCTATATCTAAGTTAGCGTAGCGTGGACATGAAGTCAATTGCACTTGGTTACTGATAATTTATTACCTATGCGATTATTTACTTATAAGTATAGCACACTATACTATATATATATATTAATATATATATATATTATATATATATATAAATCTAATGAGTCAGACGAACTTACTAAAAGTTTCGCTTAATGCTCTTCAGGGCTAAGATCTGACTCTTGAGTCAGATCTTAGCCCTGAAGAGCATTAAGCGAAACTTTTAGTAAGTTCGTCTGACTCATTAGGTTTATCTTTATTATTTGCTCTACTTAGGTATTGAGCACTTCTTACTTATTAGCTTTAGTCTCCTGGTGTGTTTGTATGAATATATATATATCTTATATAGATATATGCGTATAAATTGTTTTTTTCTTTTGGCCAAAATATTGTACTAATAGATTATTTTTGGTTGGTACGATTATCTTGGTCTTTTCATTTTTACAAAAATATTTTTCTCCCCGGTTGATGTTTGGTAGTATATTTTTACAATCAAACTATTTGCTCACCGCGAGGATTTACCAACAAGTTTGGTATATTATATATATAATATATATATATATATATATATATATATATATATATATATATATATTAATTGATATGATAATTAATAATGATGATATATACGTATATAATAAGTCAGAGAATATCTAGAATTTCTTCTAAAGTATCATCAGGATAATTCTGATAATACTATTTCTCTGAATGTTTTTTAGATGAACCTTCTTAATTAGTATTAACAACAATGAAGATGAGAACAATAGTCTGAATAATCCAAATAATACCAATTTTGAAAATATTATTATTTATTGGCTCTACATATTGTATTGAGCACTTTGGTAAACATATCTTAGGCTACTCTTACAGTATTATTTTCTTTTGGCCATTTTAATAGTGCCGACCGATTATTTTTCAGGAGGTGCATATGATTTCGTATTTTCTTTTCTTTATGGATTTTTTCACCAGGCGAAAATTTTTATTGTGTAATTACAAACTATACATTTTTTATACTGTCCAAGTTTATATATATATATATATATGAAAGGTAAAATGTATATGAATCTGACAATATGTGTAGAAGATTTGTAGAAAAAACACAACAAGATGTTAAAAGTTTTGCTGACAGAAATCTGTTTCGACCATTTGAAGAGGTCTTTATCAAAGCATTATTGTAAACGGAAAGACGAAATAAATATATCATTCCGGTACTGATCGAGAGCGTTCTGTGCCTCGTGATTAATGATATATTTATTTCGTCTTTCCGTTTACAATGTTGCTTTGATAAATACCTCTTCATATGGTCGAAACAGATTTCTGTCAGCAAAACTTTAACATCTTGTTGTGTTTTTCTACAAACTTTATATATATATATATATATATATTATATATATATATATATATATATATATATATATATATATATATATATATATATATATCGTTATAGAGTAAAGTTAGAGATAATTAGATTCTCGAATAAGAAATAATTATTGAATAAAAATGATGAATTCCTGGGGAAATGCTAGCACAGATTGCGTAATGCATTAATGTATTATTAATATTAATATAGATATAATATAATACATGCACTAATTATTTAAAAAAAAACTAGCTTAATAGATTTATCAGAAGACTTGAATTTCAGAAGTACAGAAAAGTTATATTTAAATAAAAATGAATAATAAAGAAGAGGATAGATGTTGGCACGGCGAATAGATAGAATCACAAATTACTTTTGCCGATGGACACATCGTAATCTAATTATTAATTTCAAACAAACATGTTTTAGGTTTAGAGACAAAAGTTTATTTTTAGGAGACATAAATAAGAAATAATTTGAAACCAAGTGAGTATATATAATATTAGCTACCTAAATTTCTTTAGTTCTCCTGAGAAAGGTGTACATTGACCACCGAAACCGCGGTAGAGAGAAAACCGTTTATACAACTATATATGAGTATATATAAAAAGATATGAAAACACCACAAAATGCTGTTAAAGTGAAAACATTTTATAACATAGCTGATATTGAACAATATTTCGATTTTATGAAAATCATCATCAGAGCTTGTTTATACTCCGTGTTGTTAAGAGCGGAGACAAAAGTCATATGAGTTCAAAACAAAAAGCTTGATGCTGCAAAAAAGAAAAAAGAAAAAAAAAGATTGTTCAATATCAGCTATGTTATAAAATGTTTTCACTTTAACAGCATTTTGTGGTGTTTTCATATCTTTTTATATATACTCATACCGTCGGATTCATTTTCTTTCTTACAACTATATATATATATATATATATATATATATATATAATATATATATAATGTGTGTATATATGTATATTTAATCCTCCAGAAATTTGGAAAGGATATACTGTACGATAAAAAAGATTTCAGTGTGTTTCGGTGAATCTGAGAACGCTACTGAGGATTTGAAAACCAAGTGGGTGAGCCTGATGATGATGATGATGATGATGCATTATTAATACTAAAAAGTAAGTAAGTAAAGTAAAGTCGTCGGGGCCTTGTGTCGGTATCGGCCAGAAAGCGAGGGAGTCTATCCCCTTTTCACTAGCGCTAGACCAAGGAGATTATTTTAGCATCTGAGGTGGAGCGCCACACCTACCATCAGCTCCTCACTTTACCGCACAGATCCCTGTGCTACTCATTCGCTGAGTTGGCGAGGGTCGGTATCGAACCAAGAACCTTGTGATACCCAGCCCAACTCTCTACCGACTGAGCTAAACCGGCCCTTTATTAATAGTAAAAGTAAAGTAAAGTAAAGTAAAGTCGTCGCGGCGGCCTAATGTCGGCATCAGCCATGCAGCGAGGGAGTCTATCCCCTTTTCACTAGCTCTAGACCAAGGAAATTATTTTAGCGTCTGAGGTGGGGCGCCACACCTACCAATTATAATTTCAAGAAGCTATTCCTCATACAAATAATTTACAGTTATATGATATTAAGTATTCCTATCTAATAGAAATAATCAATCCGCTCTGTGCGGATTCTAGATGCTGCACAGAGGACCTCCCGAGAGCAATGACTGACAGGGATGGTTGGTGAGAAAGAGAGAGTCGTAAATATCCGTGCTGCCAGGACCCCCCCCTGATGAGGATGATATTGTGTGATATTGTTTATTACAATATTGCTTTTGCGTTTATACTGTATACACAAGTGAGATGTATCTATGTTTTGATCTTCGGGACTATGGGAGACATGACATGTCAAAATAAGACATTACGAACGGTTTTCGAAAATAATGATTTAGCAGACTTCCGTAGTAGACATCTCGGTCCAGGAGGTTATATTGCAAAACGTGACCGGTAAGAGACCAGTAATTAATCACAAGTAAAAAAAAAAAAAAAAAAAAAAGATAAGCAATACGAACTCGCCGTCACGTAGTCTCAGTCTCGATGAACCCATCAGTTCACCTTGTGTTGTATACGCATCTTCTGTCTTTCTGTTCAAATTTATTACTGCTCATAAATTGCGAACGTACCTGTAGTTAGAATTTGAATTAGGACTGTTAGCTTAAAATCATGGCGTCTATGTAAAATTACCGACACTTATGACGGTTAATAACAGTTGACCCCTTGAAGGCGCGTGATTGGGTGCCATGAGAGTTAGTTTAGTTAGAGATGCAATCCGATTTCGAAGGATTACAGATACGATTGCCAGCTCCAGGTATCCATCTCACCCGCGGCGAAATCAACATGGGCTAAGAAAATAAAGCTTTATATTAAGAACAACTAAATTGTGTTGCAACTGAAATACCACGGCAAATCCACATACACGCACATCACACACACACCACACACATATATATATATATATATATATATATATATATAATATATATATATTCCACTCCCATGCTAGAGCATTGTGGAGGGACTTTAATTGAAATTTCACCGTTTGGCGCAAGCTGTTACTCACCTGTCTGTTGTTTACAGATTTGAGTTCTCTGGGGAATGTGAAAACATACCCCGTAAAAATGAATTAATAAATTGTTCACCCCCAGACTGACAGCCGCTGATGGCCGCAAGGGTAAGGAACTTGGCAGACGATAAATTCTGTCAGGTTTAGAGCCCGGCTAAAAGTCAAGCCACACCGATGAGAAGTAAACTTCGAAACACGTGTCTGTGGATGACTGATATATATATATATATATATATATATATATATATATATAATATATATATGAAAAATAGATGAAAATTAATCCGGCAGTATGAATTTAACATTTTTGAAAAAATATAAACACCATAAGTGATTTGAAACTTTACATCTTTCTTCAATTATGCTGTGGACTGGTAAATTACTTTTTTAATAGCTGGAATATATCATGAACAATTTTGATACTCATTATACACTTTTATATAATCAAATTCTTTTGAGCTTTATTATGAACTATAATGCTTCTGATTTTTAAAAATAAAATTTATTTTATTTTAAACACAGAACACGCATTTTTTTAAATTCCAGCATTGAATAATAGCGTTTTGTTTGTACCCTTTCTTCTAACCATTGTTTTATCTCGTCTTTCTCTCATATATTGTTCTTGATGATGACCGATCTATTAAAGCGGTCGAAACAGAATTCTATCAGCAATTATAAACATCATTTGTTTTTTCAAGAATGTTAAATTCATATATATATATATATATATATATATATATATATATATATATAAGATGTGTCATGAAAATATCGAGATTGAAGCTGTATTTACCAAGATAGAAATGAACAAGGAATGGTACGTTACCTTTTTTCAGAATACAAGGTGTTTCAAAAAGTACAAATAATCTTAATACTCTTTTGACACAACTTATATATATATATATATATATATATATAAGATTTTTGGATGTTTGTTTGTTTATAGAAGCACCGTTGAATAAATTATTGTTTATATTTTTTGCTTAAAGGCAATTATAATGTATGTATCGTATAAAATTCGATAATTATAGAAAATAATCTTGACAAGAGAATCCCGCAAAGGATGGCTCGCTATGCAGAACACCGTACAGACTGTTTCGACTTTATTAAGTCTCTTCAGCGATGTATACTAACGACTCCCCTCCGACAGGAATCGAAACCGGGACTTCACAGGCATAGTCAGAGACCATATCCGTTCGGCCGCCGGTACATAGCGAACAATCCTGCGAAAATACCTTGTCAATGAAACTACTACACGCCTCTACCATAGCAGGTAAGTGGACGTTTATTGTGTAGTAAACAAACTCGGCCGTAAGCTCTTCGGCGAAGTGATAAGATTTTTGGATGTTTGTTTGTTTATAGAAGCACCGTTGAATAAATTATTATTTATATTTTTTGCTTGAAGGCAATTATAATGCATGTATCGTATAAAATTCCATAATTATAGAAAATAATCTTGACAGAGAATCCCGCAAAGGATGGCTGAAGTCCCGGTTCGATTCCTGTCGGAGGGGAGTCGTTAGTATACATCGCTGAAGAGACTTAATAAAAGTCGAAACAGTCTGTACGGTGTTCTGCATAGCGAGCCATCCTTTGCGGATTCTCTTGTCAAGATTATTTTCTATAATTATCGAATTTATACGATACATGCATTATAATTGCCTTCAAGCAAAAAATATAATAATATATATATATATATATATATATATATATAATATATACAACACCTGCAGGATAATTTTTTACGTGGTCAATTATTTCAACGGAGTTTAATAGGTTTGAATTCAGAGTTTTCTTTCTCCTAGCTTGAGTGGCTAACCAATTTTATATATATAATATATATATATATATATATATATATATATATGCGTTTATCTTTGCCCATTTCTTATGAAAACTACACTCCCAAATGCCTAAATTGGAGCTATCCGTAATTGTTGGCCTCGAGACTCTTTTGGAAACGAAGTCACATACCACATCATAATTGAGTGAGAGAAGTCCGTCTGCGAATACCGAAAAAAATGGTATTCGATTAGCGAGAAGAACTGACTACAATGTAAACGCTTCTTGGCTTCGCATAGATAATTCCTCGCGGGAATTTCATTGGTAGAGAAATATCGCCGTTCACGACCGAATAAACCAATAAGAAAAGATTTTTTTAATAGTGTTATTACACGGGCCTGAGTTCTCTGTTATTTTTTGATATCTTCATTTTATTTTATTCGGTTTCATTTTGTC
>CM042162.1:88450055-88460029 GCA_023376005.1 Doryteuthis pealeii
TAAATGATGTTATAGTTCACTGACAGAAATCTGTTTCGACCTTTTATTAAAACGGTCTTCATCAAGAGCGAAATATTTATGACGGAGAGACGGAATAAGTAAACCGTTAAAAACAGGAGGGGTACAAACGAACGTTCATGTTCGGAGCCGGAATTTTTTAAATTTTGAAAATGCATATTCTAAAAATGTTTTAATTCATACTGTCTGATTTACTTCCATTTACTTTTCACACACATTATATATATAATATATATATATATATATATATATATATATATATATGTGTGTGTGTGTGTGTGTTTGTGTGTGTGTGTGTGTGTGTGTGAGTGTGTGTGTGTGGATTTGGGCAGCATTCTTTCATTTATGTATGTTGAATTAAACGAAATACACATCTGTTTAACGATTTTATTTGTGATTTTTTCAAGTTTTCTAGCCAACTTTTTAATATTTTTTCTTTGTGCTGAATGTGCGTATTTTAAAATAAACAAAAACTCCAAAAACTAGAAGCTTTATACATAAAACAATACAAACCATTCTCAAACAAAATTAATTTCCAATGCAGTACACACATTTTAAAATGCCTATAGCACCTTTCCCATCAATTCTCCTCCTTCCAGCCTCCACATCCATTAATATAATTTGAAAAACTGAAACACATCAACCCTGATGATGGCACTTCGAAGTGCCGAAAGTACTTGGGACATGAACTTTGGTGGACTAATCCACGAATTCCACCCAAATATTAAAGAGTTGGCCAGAAAACTTGAAAAAATCACAAATAAAATTGTTAAACAGGAGATGTTTCTTTTGTTTTATTCAACATGCATATATATATATATATATATATATATATATATATATATATATATATATACTGACAATACATATATACTGACAATAGGCCACTTGGATAACTTTACTGTTTTAATCATATATATATATATATATATATATATATATATAAGGACGCGTAAAAGCATATGCATTATGTAAAATAATTTTTTTTTCTTAAAAAGAAAGGAAAGGGTACCCTAGTTTTGATTTAAAATCAGAAATGAATTTCTTCTTTCTTTCTGATTTTTAAATCAAAACTAGGGTACCCTTTCCTTTCTTTTTAAGAAAAAAAAAACAATTTTATTTACATAAAGCATATGCTTTTACGTGTCCTTATTAAATTCTGTACTGTAAATAAACTTTCATATATATATATATATATATATATATATATATATATATATATATATATATTTATATATAGATATATACATATATATATATGGAGATAGGATGGATGTAGTAGAATCCGACAGTATGAGGTAGGTAGAAAGGGTGAACAAGAAATGAAAACTCAAAACAAATCTAAGAGTTGAAACGTTTCGTCCGATTCATACGGACATCATCGGTCAAATGATTTTTATTGAAAGCAAAATTACGTGCAAGTACAAGTGAATTTGGTGAGGGGGTAAGTTAGTAGCGGAAGTGAAGTGAGGGAGGATAGAGTCAGACAAGAAAGAAGTGAGGGTAATTTTCAGTAAGTAGAGTGAGGATGGGAGTAGATGGGCACAGGGGTAGGTTAAGGGAAGGGGTAAAGTTCTGGTGTGTTTGATGAGAACTTGATGAAAAATTTCATTTTTTTTAATTATAAGCAGTTTTTATCATTAAAAAAGCTCAAAAGAGTTTGCAGTAAAAGTGTATATAAATATCAAAAAGTTCAGGAAAATGTTCCGGCTACAAAAGAAAGTTTTTTAAAAAATGTAATAGGTTCAACAGTACAATAGATGAAGATGGAAAATTTCAGGAATCTGCAATAATGACAAATTCGTAGTATCGGGATCATTATTATATTCGAAATGTGAGCCTCCGGTGATATAATTTAAATAATTCCAATTTTGTTTTTTCTGTAGACAGTTTACTGAGTATATAAATTCAAGAAACGGGAAAGTCAATTCAGTAAGATCGACGGTGAAATAATAAAAAAAAAACGAACTCATGAGACGGCAAAAGTCGAAATAAATTTATTTTTCTGAAGGTATATATTCTCTCTCTTTCTCTCTACTCTCTCTCTGTCTCTCTGTCTCTGTCTCTGTCTCTCTCTTTATCTATCTATCTATCTATCTATCTCTATCTCTCTATCTCTCTCTCTTATCTCTCTCCTCTCTCTTTATCTATCTATCTCTCTCTCTTTATCTATCTCTCTCTCTCTTTATCTCTCTCTTCTCTCTCTCTTTATCTCTCTCTCTCTCTCTCTCTCTCTCTATATATATATATATATAATATATATATATATTATATATATATATATATGTGTGTGTGTGTGTGTGTGTATACCACAATTTGATTGATTGCAAGTTGTGAACTGTATGTATATATTCATATCCCTCCCTCCCTCCCTCCATCTCTCCACTTCTCTCTCTCTCCACTCTCTCTCTCTCTCTCTCTCTCTCTCTCTCTCTCTTCTCTCTATATATATATATATATATATATATATATATATATATATATATATATATATATACAATATCTTGTAATCCAAAATTTGATTAATTGCAAGTTATGAACTGTATGTATATATTCATATCCTCACTCACTCCCCCCTCTCTCTCTCTCTCTCTCTCTCTCTCTCTCTCTCTCTCTCTCTCTCTCTCTCTCTCTCTCTCTCTCTCTCTCTCTGTATTTGTTTGTGTATGTTAGCTTACATTGACGTAATCAAATATAGATATTTAATTACTCGTGTTGGCAAGACTTGCCTAACACTTCTTATCTATGCAATCTTTTATTCACGGCCCCACTATGTATTCACCCCGCTCATTTCCGATCAATATTTCGGGTGCTTCGATTTCTATCATCGACTGATAAACGCCAGAAGGCATGATATAATTTGGCGTTCGCTCCACAGCGCACAGAACATCTTCCGTTGCCTAGGCAATTGGATTTACTTACTACGCATGCGCCTGAAAAGCGACCAATGAACAAAAAACAACATGGCGTCAGTAAATAATTTTGCAGGTCTCTTCCCACTGTTGGCCTCGACTCTGAATAATAATCCTTTTGCTGGAACGGCTTTATAGACACAACGAATTTGTTATCAACGTTAGAATCGATAATATAATTAGAGCGGTGTTTATTATCGAAGAATGGACTTTTTTATGTCATTCTTTTGGAATAGGTTTTAGATATGGGTTCTTGAATAAGATTTCGTTTTTTTTTTTGTTGGAAATATATAGTTTGATAAAAGCGACTGCTTCTTTGAAAGTTTTCTACAAAAAGAGAAGGGTTATGTTACTTGCCTTTCCTCTTTAAGATCCTATATACTAAGATGAAAACAAGCAAAGATTATCATTTCCACACTGTTACCCTCGACCGTGAATGAAAATCCTTTGCTTTACAGGCACAACGAATGTGTTATATATAATATATATATATATATATATATATATATATATATATATATATCTTATTATAATGGAGATTGTGGGTTTGTCTGTCTGTAACCGAAACTATATTACTATACAAGTCACAATTCCTTTAGTTATTTACATAATATTCTCCATGATTTTATTTTTATTTAAACCTCAATTATTAATAAAATTGTTTTACATTACTTACACTGTTGACCATATCTACATAATAATAACATGCAATTGTATTTATATATACAACAAAATAGCGGTTTACAGTATGAATGGGAAGGCTAATTTGCATATTGATCTTAAAAAATTGATTTTAATAAATATATGCTTAGTATTATTGTTTTCTAATTGTTTGGTTTTATCTTATTGAATATGAGCAAAAAATTCTTCAATAAATCTTAAAAGAAATCCCTTAACAAGAAGAAATAACTGTAATATTATTCTTTACTTCCTATTTTAACTAAACAGTTTAAATTAGGAAAATTTACCAATGAAAGACGGGAGTAACAGAAAATGATGGAAGTGTTAGTTTCAAAGTTGTTCTATTTTTCAATCATACCCCCTCTGTTCAAAATCTTTTTATCTACATTCTTATTAAGTTTCATTAGCCTTTCTAATTTAATATCATATTTTATTATAAATTTTAACTAAAATACTTGCACCCGGAAGGTGCATATATTTGCTAGTATATATATATATATATATATATATATATATATATATATATATCTTTATTATTTGCTCTACTTAGGTATTGAGCACTTTTTACTTATTAGCTATTCTCCTAGCGGTTATATGAATATATATATCTTGTATACATATACATACATATTTTTTTGGGGGGCCATATACTATACTAATAGATTATTTTTTGTTGGTACGACTATCTTGGTCTTTTTTTTTTTTTTTTCAAAAATAATTTTTCTCCCCGGTTGATGTTTGGTAGTGTATTTTTACAATCAAACTATTTGCTGGATTCTTTCTCACCGCAAGGATTTACCAACAAGTTTGGTATATCATATATATATATATATATTATATATATATATATATATATATATATATATATATATATATATATATATGTATATATATATATATATATATATATATATATATATATATATATATATATATATATATATTATTCTTCTTCTAGTTTCTCTCTCTCTCTCAGTTATTTCATTATTTGAGTTTGAGTAGCCTAAAAACAGTCCCTATTATGCAATATAGATATGCAATCTGTTATTTATCACTAAGATAAAGGAGAAAGAGACACACACAAGAAGAAAGAGAAGGAAACAAAGAAAGAGAGACAGGCAGGCCGATAGGGTTGAGAGAAGAAGAAGCGTAAGAGAGAGAGAGAGAGAGAGAAAAGAGAGAGAGAGAGAGACTAGAAGAAAGAAAGAGAGAGCGTAAGAAAGAAAGAGAAATAGAAAGAGATAGGAAGACACATACATACAGACTGAGAGATAGACGCAAAAATATATATACAGAGAGAAGAAAGAAAGAAAAAGATAAAGATAAAGAGAGGCATATATATATATATATATATATATATATATATATATATATATATATATATATATAGAGAGAGAGAGAGAGAGAGAGAGAGATAGATAGAGAGAGAGAGAGAGAGAGAGCAAGAGAGAGAAGAGAGTATTTTTTAAACGTAAATAATCTCGTTCTTTATTACATGCAATATCCTGGGGGGGGGGTAATATAACTTCGATGGAACTTGACCTGAAACTTACTTGCAGCCCGGGGCAGCCTTTAAGCATTATCATCTTAATAAAATATTTTTTTTTAATCTAAAAGAGAAATGCTGCTGGTATTTTAAACTGCCTTTTTAAACAAAACAAAAAAGCTGAAACAAAAAATAAAATAAACAAAAACAGAAATACTAAAAAAGTAACAAAATACATAAAGTTAAATGAATAATTAAAAAACAAAAACAAAAACAAAAAACAAATGATGACGTGCAGTATTTTGATTGGTTAATAAATGCGGCCATTTTTTTCTGTTTGTTTACTAGTTCAAATCTTGATTTGAAACTAATTCTTTCAAAGCCACGGGGTGTCAAACTTCAATAGCGAAAGGAGTAAAAATGTATTAATATTCAATCGTACTCGCTACTCATTAAAAATCAATAGAAATAACCGCCAATTGAGATCGTCTTCTGGTGCAGTCATTAAATTCTCTTCATTTGAAATAAGGTCATTTGCTGAAAGGATTGATACGTTTGATGTCAGAAAGCGATTGCGCATGCGTAAAAGCAAACCGACTACTAAAGTAAGAAGAATCTGTTTGATCTTGGGATTAGTAATATTGTAAAAATCGCATCATTCTACCTGGAATGTTTTATTTGTTTATTTTAGGATTAGGGCGAACGGACGCTGGTGTATTGACTATCTGTATGGATAATGAAATCTATGATCAGAGTTCGAATCCGGGCAAATACTGTTTACCCTATTTATTTTTTTTATATGAATGAAATCTATGAACAGAGTTCGAATTTGGGCAACAAAGTTCGAATTTATGCAAATAATGTTTAGCATTTTTTTTTTGATAATAATACGTATGATGTAATAAGCCGTTCTTATAAGTATTTTTTAAATAAATATTTTTTACCACCCTGTCGGCTGGGGCGTTAGAATGCACCGACTGCACCTCTGCAGAGGGATAAGACTCCCCCAATGGGGCCACCTATTGGCCGTATGTGGCGACCCGTGATGCTTAAGGATAAAGCCCAGGTAGATGAGCAGTTTATGGCTTGCAATACTCCACTTTGGCCCTATCTTGGGCTAGACGGGCGGTCGGAGAGGCCCCCTCCGATCAATCGGCTGATCACGTCAAGCCCTAGCATCTATATGATTTTCCCAACCCTATTGCCATTATGGCAAGCCCCAACCCCTTTTTATCATATGGGTGTTAGAAGGCGGTGGCTGCGAGTCTACATGTCCTGGGAATGATGTTAAACTCTATCTGATGGTGAGGTTCCAGTTTTGGAGGTTTGGGGAATGTGGAGCACCCCTTCATCACCATTGTTCCCTGGTCCTCTCTGACCCGGAGTGGTAGTACCTGTTAGGGTCCCATCTATGGGTTAAATAGAAAAATGTGTTAATAAAAAAAATTGTATTATCCATTAAGACTTGATTTATTTCAAAACTTTTTTGGCATTAAATGACCCACTGAGGTTGATATGCCGTAAAACAAAAAATATTTCTTATCTGTTTCTTATACTGGTTTATTTAAACACTGCTTCTTTCTTTCTTTCTTTCTTTCTTTCTTTCTTCTTGATTTATTCACACACACCTTCCCCCCCTCTCTCTCTCTCATTTTTTTCTCTTTCTTTTTACGTGGAGTTTTTTATTCATTTATTTTACGATTAGGTAGAACGGATGCTGGTGTATTGACTATCTGTATTGCAAATTAAATCTATGAACAGAGTTCGAATTTGGGCAAATAATGTTTAGCCTTTTTTTTCTTTTAATAATAAAGTGGTCGGGGCGACCTAATGTCGGTATCAGCCAATCAGCGAGGGAGTCTATCCCCTTTTCACTAGCGCTAGACCAAGGAGATTGTTTTTGCGTCTGAGGTGGAGCGCCACACCTACCATCAGCTCCTTACTTTACCGCACAGATCTCTGTGCTACTCATACGCTGAGTTGGCGAGGGCCGGTATCGAACTATGAACCTTGCGGTTTCTAGCCGACCGCTCTACCGACTGAGCTAATACCTTTTACGTATGATGTATTAAGCCGGTCTAATAAGTATTTTTCAAATAAATATTTTTTTATCTATTTCTTATACTGGTTTATTTACACACTGCTTCTTTCTTTCTTTCTTTCTTTCTTTCTTTCTTGTTGCATTGATTTATTTACACACACCTTCTCCCCCCACACACTCTCTCTCTCACTCTCTTTCTCTCTCTCTCTCTCTCTCTCTCTCTCTCTCTCTCTCTCTCTCTCTCTCTCTCTCTCATTTTTTTCTCTTTCGTTTTTACGTGGAGTGTTTTATTTATTTATTTTACGATTAGGTCGAACGGATGGTGGTGTATTGATTATATAAATGGATAATGAAATCTATGATCAGAGTTCGAATTCAGGCAAATACTGTTTACCCTATTTATTTTTTTCATGTTAAAATATACGTATTATGTTTTTTTTTCTGTTTGGTTTGGTTTGGTTTGTTTTACTGCATATCAACCTCCGTGGGTCATTTAATGCCGATAAAGTGTTGAAATAAATCAATTTTTAATGGATAATACAATTTTGTTTATTAATTCATGTTTTTCTATTTAACCCATAGATGGGACCCTAACAGGTACTACCACTCCGGGTCAGAGTGGACCAGGGAGCAATGGTAATGAAGGGTGCTCCCCCAAACCTCCAGAACTGGAACCTCACCATCAGATAGAGTTTAACGTCATTCCCAGGACATGTAAACCCTTACCCACCATCCTCTAGCACCCATATGATAATAAGGGGTTGGGGCTTGCCATAGGGCAATAGGGTTGGGAAAATCATATAGGTGCTAGGGCTTGACGTGACCAGCAGATTGATCGGAGGGGGCCTCTCCGACCGCCCGTCTAGCCTAAGTAAGGGCCAAAGTGGAGTATTGCAAGTCATGAACTGCTCATCTATCTGGGTTCTATACTTAAGCATCACGGGTCGCCACCCACGACCAGCAGGTGGCCCCATTGAGGGAGTCTTACCCCTCTGCAGAGGTGCAGTCGGTGCATTCTAACGCCCCACGGACAGGGCGGACGTATTATGTATTAAACCGTTCTGATAAGTAAATGAGACAATGCAAAACTTTCTCATTTTGATTCTTTCTTATTTTATTTTTTATTTAATTCTTAAACTGGTTTATTTACACACTGCTTCTTTCTTTCTTTCTTTCTTTCTTTTCTTCTTTCTTTCTTTCTTTTTCCATTGATTCATTTACACACACCTTCACTTCTCTCTCTCTCTCTCTCTCTCTCTCTCTCTCTCTCTCTCTCTCTCTCTCTCTCTCTCTCTCTCTCCCCTCTCCCTTTCATTCGCTCTCATTCTTTTCTATTTCGTTTTCACATGGAGTGTTTTATTTATTTATTCTAGGATTGGGTCGAACGGATGTTGGCGTATTGATTATCTGTATAGATAATGAAATCCTTGAGCAGAGTTCGAATTCGGGCAAATGCAGTTTGCCCTATTTATTTTTATTTTTAAAATTTTATTTTTATTTTTAGTTTTAGTTTTTCAAATATGCATTAAGTCGCTCTAATGAATAAATGAAACGATGAAAAAATTCAAAACACTTATTCCGGTGGATTTTCTTTATTTTCTATTTCTTTCTTTCATACTTCTTTTTATTTCTTTATTCTACTGGTTCATTCATTAACTTGTTCTTTTTCTTTCATTCTTTCATTCTTTCTTTCTTCTTTCTTTCTTTCTTTCTTACACTGGTTCATTTACTCACCCGTTCTTTTGATTCATTTCTTTCTTTTTCTACTGCTTTATATACACACTCCTTCTTTTTCTTTATTTCTTTCTGTCTTTCCTTCTTTCTTTCTTCGACTAGTTCATTAAAATGTTTCTTTCTTTCTTTCTTTCTCTCTCGTTCGACTAGTTTATTTACACACCCTTTTTCCTCTGTCTCTCTGTCTCTGTCTCTTTCTTTCTTTCTTTCTTCTACTGGTTCGTTTAAATGTTTCTTTCTTTTTTCGTTCTTTTTGCTTTCATTCTTTCTTTTTCCACTGGTTAATTTACACACTCCTTTCTTTCTGTCTGTCTTTTTTTCTTTGTTTCTTTCTTCTTTTCTTATTCCACGGGGTTCATTTACATACCAATTATTCCCCCCCTCTCTCTCTCTCTCTCTCTCTCTCTCTCTCTCTCTCTTTCTCTTTCTTTCTTCTACTGGTTCATATAAATGCTTCTTTCATTCTCTTTTTTATTCTTTTTTTTTTCTTTTTTCCACTACCTAATTTACACTTTTTCTTTCTTTTTCTTTCTTTTTTCTTCCACTAGTTTAATTACACGTCCCCTCTTTTGATTTATCTCTTTCTTTCTTTCTTTTCTTTCGTTCTTTCTTCCTTGGGGGTCCGGTGCTTCGGCCACTGGACCGGTGTGTTAAATTAACAGCGTCGATCCCAGGGGGCTCGCCCACCAGGCAATACATGCCCCTTGGGGACAGGGCTGGATTTATTGTCCAGCGCCTGAGGCGCCCCTCAAAGTGGAATGCCGATGGGATCGACGCAATTTTTTCCACTAACCACCCATAAACTTCGGCTTATGGGTGGGCCCACATAAAAATGTCCTTGTGTCAAGCCCGTATAAGTGGAATGAGCGGCAAATATCACCCGTTCTTCGGGGTTCCGGTGTGCTTTGGGCACTGGACCGGTGTGTTAAATTAATAGCGTCGGTCCCAGGAGGCTATACCCCCAGGCAATACCTGTCCCCTTGACTTAAAGGGGAAGGGCTGGATTTATTGCCAGCGCCTGAGGTGCTCTCTCGAGGGGAATGCCGACGGGATCGAACACGCAATTTTCCACCTACAACCATGAGCCTCATCTTCTCTTCTT
>CM042162.1:88460129-88470129 GCA_023376005.1 Doryteuthis pealeii
CTCATCCTCTCTCTCTCTTCCCTTTTTTCTTTTCTCTTTCTCTTCTTTTACTAGGTCATATAAACTGCTTCTTTCATTCTCTTTTTCATCTTTCTTTTCTTTTACCACACACCAATTTACACTTTTTCGTTACTTTTCTTTCTTTTTTCTTCCCACTAGTTTAATTACCGTCCCCTCTCTGCATTTATCTCTTCTTTCTTTCTTTCTTCTTTCTTTCTCTTTCTTTCTTCTTCCTTGGGCGGTCCGGTGTGCTTCGGCCACTAGACCGGTGTGTTAAATTAACAGCGTCGATCCCAGGGGCTCGCCCACCAGGCAATACATGCCCTTGGGGACAGGGCTGGATTTATTGTCCAGCGCCTGAGGCTCCCCCTCGAAGTGAATGCCGATGGGATCGACGCAATTTTTCCACTAACCACCCATAAACTTCGGCTTATGGTGGGCCCACATAAAATGTCCTTGTGTCAAGCCCTTTATAAGTGGAATGAGCGGCAAATATCACCCGTTCTTCGGGGTCAGGTGTGCTTTGGCCACTGGACCGATGTGTTAAATTAATAGCGTCGTCCCAGGAGGCTATACCCCCAGGCAATACCTGTCCCCTTGACTTAAAGGAGGGCTGGGTTTATTGTCCAGCGCCTGAGAGACCGCCCCTCTCGAGGGGAATGCCGACGGGATCGACGCAATTTTTCCACCTACCACCCATAAGTCTCGGCTTGTGGGTGGCCCCACGTTAATAGTTGGACTACAATAACCTTTTCTTTAAGTTCTTTCCTTTTCATCTGTTTGTCTTTTTTTTTTTCCCTTTTTTTTTGTCACAGTGTCATTTACACATTCATTCTTTTTCTTTTTTCTTTTTCTTCCACTGGTTTATTGACATAATATTCTTCCCCCATAATATAAATTATAATTGGTTGAAACAAAAAACTCCGACACGAGTGTTAAACATAACATAATGGGCTTTAATAAATTGGACAGCACATGGAGTAACATATAAGACATGAAATACACATACAAGGAAAGGAATGATATACAATAAAAAACGTATACATTAGTTCACTACAAGAACATACAAAATAGAGATATAGGACTGGAGAGTCCATAATTTCAAGTAAACTTACTAGCGTTGTGTTGGGGGCAGAAACCCCACACGAGAAGGGTGTAGACATAAAAGTCTAACCCATGTGCTGAGGTGCTGCAGAAGAAAAAGAAGATGCCGAGAGTTCAAAACAGGCGCTTAAATACCAAAAAAACCCTGTCTTTCGTTCTTCCTTTTTTCCGTTGTTCATTTGGACAATTCTTCTTCTTTCTTTCTTTCTTTCCTTCTTTCTTTCAACTGGCTAATTTACACCCTCCTTACTCTTCTCAGAAGCATCGTGATTTGCCCTTATTCTGCAACAGGTTACAAAAATATACTTTGACTTTGAATGTCCCTCGTATAATTATTGGAAATAAGAAAAGAATTCTCTTTATGATAAAAAGAAAAGCCAGAACTTGATTCTGTCAGCTACAAAAACACATTTATCAGGATTTGAAATGATTGAAACAAGTACTCGCAGCTGCATAATCTCTCTCTCTCTCTCTCTCTCTCTCTCTCTCTCTTTCTCCTCTCACCCCTCTCTCTCTCTCTCGCCCTCGTTCTCTCTCTCTTTCACCCTCTCTTTCTTCATTCTCCTCCCACCCCTCTCTCTCCCTCGCCCTCGCTCTCTCTCTCTCTTTCTCCTCACCCTCTCTCTCCCTCGCCCTGGCTCTCTCTCTCTCTTTCTCTCTCTCTCTCTCTCTTTCTCTCTCTTTCTTTCTCCTCTCACCCTCTCTCACCCTCACCCTGGCTCTCTTTCTCTCTCTTTCTCTTTCTCTTTCTCTCTTTCTCTCTTTCTTTCTCCTCTCACCCTCTCTCTCCCTCGCCCTCTCTCTCTCTCTCTCTTTATTTCTTTCTCTCTCACTCTTCTCTCTCCCTCGACCCATCCTCTCTCTCTCTCTTTCTCTCTCTTTCTCCACTCACCCTCTCTCTCCCTCGCCCTCTCTCTCTCTCTCTTTATTCTTTCTCTCTCACTCTCTCTCTCCCTCGACCCATCTCTCTCTCTCTCTTTCTCTCTCTCTTTATTTCTATCTCACTCTCTTCCTCGCCCCCCCCTCTCTCTCTCTCTCTCTCTCTCTCTCCTCTCTCTCTCTCTCTCTCTCTCTCTTCTCTCAGAATCAATCAGGACAGGTAAGTTATAAATCTTTTCTATTTTATTTTCATATTTATTTTCCTATGGTTTCTAGACCAGCATTAAATGGCCCATCGAGGTTGATATGCCGTAAAAAGAAATATGATTTCAAGAAGTAAAGAACAAGTACATTATATATGCATTTATATACAGTTTTCCAAAATTCACCATTATATATATATATATATATATATATATATATATATATATTTAAAATAAAAAAAACAATCCAAGCGAATTTGACCAGAAGATCTTTTTTACTAAACAAACGGTCTTATCATGTGTGACGATAGATTTCTCTGGAGATAATTTCTTTGACTTGTCAAAAACTTTGAAAAAAAAATACCTAAAGACAATTTCTTTCACAAAAAATTCTGACGATGACCTAAGGTTGAAACTAGTTGAAAAAAATTGAAAAATAAATAACTTATACAATATATTCATGTTTGTTTTATCACTTTTTGTTCATATATATATATATATATATATATATATATATATATATAGAGAGAAGAGAGAGAGGGGGGGTGAGAGAGAGAGAGTAAACATAGACATATATACATAGACACACACATACACACACCCCAAAAGTATAATTTTAAGTAGAAAAACACAGAAATTCTCTAGAACAAAAAACAAATTTCAAACACACACACCTATCATATCAAATGAACATCTGATGAACTATACCTATTAAAAGAGTAATGAAAGCTCAGTTAATAAATTTATTACCACGCCGTGACCTACGTGCGACTTACGCGCAAAGATTGTGGAACGTTACATCATTTTTTCTCAATTTGTGTGCGCAGGTCACACACAAGTCACGCGCAAATCGCACGCAAGGATTGAAAAAAATAACGTAGCGTTCAACCGTTATTACACAGCCATTATAATAAGAAAGTTGCAGAAAAACACACGACCTATCAAATATCGGACATATTCTGCCAAAATAATAACTCAATGCCTGAAGAAGACAACAGATCAGAAACACGTGTCGCGTATGTAAGATAAAAAGAATTTTAAAAATTTTCAAAGAACATAATACATTTTTATTAAATATTAAATTTTCTCCCGTTGGAACCAGAACAACATTTATATATATATATATATATATATATATATATATATATATAGAGAGAGAGAGAGAGAGAGGGGGGAGAGAACCGACAGAGAGAGGTAGGGAGAGGGAAATAGAGAGAATGATAGACAAGAAAGTACAGAAATAGTGTAAATGAAAGTCAAAAGCAAATGAACACATCAAAATATAACTACAGAAAAAATGGAACGTAGATAAGCGAACGATAAATGGCGACATATATATATATATATATATATATATATATATATGTGTGTGTGTGTGTGTGTGTGTGTGTGTGTATATATATGTATATATATATGTATATATATGTATGTATTTTTGGAGGATATGTGCTTAATTGAAGTCGTACCTAATTTTGAAAATTAATTAGTTATGTTCAAATGTAAGGCTACACGAATCGAGAAAATGTCAATCCTTGAATGTACATTTCGATCTATTCGACATTTAGGGATTGACATTTTCTCGATTCGTTTAGCCTTACATTCGAACATATATACCCGCCTAAAATTCATTAATTATCAACTAATTAATTTTCAAAATTAGGTACGACTTCAATTAAGCACATATCCTGCAAAAATTGTCGGCGTAAAGCCACATAAAAATAAACACATTTGTTTGTTTACTTAACCTCATATGTATGTATATATATGTATATATATATATACACACACACACACACACACATATATATATATATATATATATATATATATATATATATATATATATATAGCTATTTTTCTATCACATCTATTATGTCATATATCGCCATTAAGTTACAACTATGAAATATTATCTATATATACTTTTCGTAAGACTCAGAGGGAACCACCTGATATAAAGGAAATAAATAAATAAATAAATAAAAACCAACGACACCTATATCTTTCAAAAATGTTTGTTAATACAGGTGTTTTCGATACCATTCATTGCACTCTCTTAGAGAATTCTTCGAGCATATCTGAAGTAGCTTCCCTCACTATCGTATTCGATCAAATGAAATAGGCTGTACGTACTGTATTGTAGCTGGAGTCTTACAAGGATATTTACTACTGTTACGTAATGAGCGTGACCTGGACCGTAAGAGGAGCCTAATACGTGGATTTTGGTGCGATTTAATTGGATGAGCGAATGATACGTGACGAAGGGGAGAAAGGAGAGGTCAGAGGTCAGAGTGAAAACTGTGTCTGTGAGAATGCGTTAACAGCGTAAGACATGAATTTCTTGCTCTCAGCTGTTGTACTTAAATCACTGTATTAAGACTCGCTATTACTCGACCACTTCCTTGTGTAGTCTGTATTATTTATGTGTTTCATTGGACAAATCCAACTTTTTTGTAGGGAAATATCTTCCCTTACAACACAATATGAAGTTACATTTTCAATCACCTTAATTGACTCTGTACAAGAATTTAGAAGGATAAAAAAAAAAAAAACTTTAATCTATATACTTACCTGGACCTCGAGCCCTGTGTTCAGTGGTTTCAGCCATTGGAACAGTAAAATATTTGATATTCAATATCAGTGTGATCACAGGGGACTAACCCCCACCCCAGGCAATACTCATGAGTGAAAAGAAGCTGTCTTGCGTTATTACTAAAAACTCCAAATAGCAGAAGACAAGTTGACCCTCAGTCCCAAGATGGCGTTTAGACTCCATGATATCATACAACTGCCAACAACTGAACAGCTGCCCAACAACCAGAAGTCCAGTCTTCTCCGATGTAGTACCGGTACAGAGATAAGTATATTGAATATTTCTTTATCCAGGTATCGTTCACTCAATTAGAAGTAAGAGCCGTAACGATAAGCAACGGGGACACATCGTCTCTCCATTCGGAAATGTGTGCAACGACGAGTTGACACGTCATCATCTTATCCATTCCAACAAGGAGAGGGTAAAATAAACAAGCATTTTAACACATCTCTCCATTACAACAAGGATAGCGTAGTATAACACTACCAAGGTAGATCTAAAACACTGGTATTCAACATCTATGTGGGTTATGTTAGAAGCTGTTTACCATTGATAACAATTACCTACTCCAGAAAATGATTATTTATTTACCAACCCTCTGCACGAGCAGGATGTGACACAAGGTCAATTTCTTAAGCGAGTTTACTAGGTGTGAATTCAGAGTTTTCCTTCTCCTAGATTGGTTTCCTAGCCATGGTTAAAGATTCCAGTCTGACCTGATATTTATCCATAGCTGGAGGGAGAATTTGATTCATACCTTTCTCAAGGGTATTAGCGCCATGTGAAATGCAATCAGTCTCGTCCAGGAATTGAACTCGGGTCGACGAATCCATTTTCCCACGACTCTAACCATAAGACCACGCGCCTCCACTGCAGTCAGAAAATAGGCCGTCAAAAATGGAAAGATGTCGATATTAAAACTTTGCCCGCTGCTGTTTAATGTCACGTGATATCGATCTTCTTTTTTTTCCAAAATTCTACCTTTTATATTTTCGGTTTCTATTTTTATTTTTTTTATTTCGATGCTTAAAACGAAGTAATTGACAGTTTCTATTTCCTGTCGCCGTGAAAAATATGGCGTTTTCCACTGGAATATCGATTCAATTGAAAGTGTAATCGTTCCCACGTTTCGGTCACTCATCATATTCCAGTTGTGATACGAGGAGATCAATAGATTCTTTTAAATATCGATCAAAATAATCGCATCAAGATTATTGATTTATTTTTATTTACTTTAATCTTTTTTGTGCACCATAAAACTGGTAGAAAATGAGATACTTCGATGATATGTTCAGAGTTCAGTTGGTATATATATATATATATATATATATATATATATAATCAATGGAAATATTATGGATTTACACTCATAACTTGAAGTTTCATGGTAATCCAATCATCAGATAAGTCCAATGGTTGAGATTTTAAAAACCAGTCGTGAAATTTTTTCAAAAACCAGTAATTTTTTAGCGTTTATATAAACGTGAAGCTTCACGTTTATATAAACGCTAAAAAAAAATACTGGTTTTAAAATCTCAACCATTTCAAGACTGGTTTTTAAGATCTCATGACAACATACGCACACGTACAAACAAACAAACAAAAAACGCATTCATGTAAACATGCAACATGAGAATACAGTTATAAAAAATACCATCATTTTCAAAAAAAAAAAAAATTTCATTTAACTAGAAATGTCATAACAAGACGACTTCAGTTCCAGTGATCTTCTGAAAAAGAAATTTATCTCGAAAATTCAAGAATAAAATACAGGTTAACACACAATACCATTGTTACCTTATTATTTTTTCTTATCATTTTGTCATACAATATTGAAAAAAGGAATAAATATTTCAAATAGAGAAACATAACAAATTTAGATCTTAATAAAAACAATGTACACAGAGGTGAATATAGGGATAAACACATATCCTGATTGGCATACACGTTTGTGCTACTTTTTTATTTCTTTTTATTATTATTATTATTATTATTATTATTATTATTATTATTATTAAGGTAAGTGTAAGATCTTTGGATGAGTCACCACCAGGCTATCTGTCGGTTTCTGATTGGTCGACAGGTGCCAAATGGCGAATAATGGAAGTGAGTTAGTGAGAGGAGATAATGAAAATTAGTTTGGACGAAGCTGTGTAAGAAAACAGACGAAGGTGTGTATCTGTTCCCCAAGGCATTTTGACTTAGGGATAAAATAAATCAGCTCATCAGAAAGAACAAGAACGTCTTGTGTTGTTATTACAAACTATGATCGGTACAAGGCAAGATATCTTCAAGCGAATCCCAAGTTGTTCCAGACTCAAACAGAAAGATTGCCATCCAGCCCAACATCAGATTCAACCACCAGATTTTGAAAATAAAGAAGAAGGATGAAAGAAAAGACAGAAAGAAAGAAGAGTCAACGCTTGGGAAAGAATGAAAGAAAAAAGAAAGAAATGAATATAGGCTTCCAAAATGAATATGAAAGAAAAAAGAACGAAAGAAAAAAAATGTTTGATTGTGAAATAAGGAAAAAAAAAGAAAAAGTAAAGAAATAATAAAGAAGCAAAAAAAAAAAAGAAGAAATAAAGAATAGTGTAGGACTGTGAAATATAGACAGGAAAATAGGAAGAAGGAAAAAAGAAAATGTTAGGTTTTGCCATAAGGGCAATCATATAGGTGCCAGGGTTTGACATGCCCAGCCGAATTGTTTGATTGGGAAGTAAATAGAATGCAAGAAGAAAAAATAAAGAATGAAATAAGCAAAAAAGAAAGAAAGGAAGAAAGGAGGAAAGAATCACACGAGAAAGAAAAAAGAATAAAAGAATAGTGTAGGCTTGACAAAGAAAGAAAGAAAGAAAAAAAGAAAGAAGTAAAAAAGAAAGAAAAAAGACAAGGTAAGAAGAAGATAAGTATATTACAATTACTATGAACTTTCAAATAGAGCCCGAACGCTACAAAATTTCGTGTTCTTTCGAACACCTTTGTATCCTTTTTGTGGTTTGGGACTGGAACATTGTTATCCTTTACATTTTTCCTATTAAATGCTGTTAATCTTCCTAAATTGACTTTGCCTTTTCCCTACCGAATATTGTGTGTTAGGTTTGCTCCTTTTTATATATATATTTACGAACCCCTCCGCACGAGCAGGATGTGACACAAGGTTAATTTCTTAAGCGGAGTACAACAGGTGTGAATTTAGAGTTTTCCTTCTCCTAGACTGGTTGCCTAACGCTTCCTTTTTATATAAACTTCTGCAATATAAGAATTCTGGGAACCCGAAAAGACTTGCTGTTACTCAATCTCAATTAAATTACTTCCAGCTATCGGGGGTGTGAAAAACTCACAAACACGAATATGAATTTAGATCTAACCAATATATTTCTGTCAGAAAGTCTGGTGGCATTTTATTTTGCTTGGAGCACCTCGAACTAGTGGTAACGATTAAATGCCCCGAAACCACATTTGAACTCAGAGTAATCGTCCGATGAAGATTTAGTCTGAGGTAAATAAGAAACACATACAAATGGATCAAGGATACAGTGGACTGAACGTTGTGTTTATACATACCACAAGAAAGATGAGGACAACAGTCCGAAATACCAAAATATTCACATTAAGCCAAAAAATGCAGAGGAAAATAACGAATATGAATGCATAGGATATTCCATGTCTTCGTCTTGTTTTTTTATAAGTCGGATGTTTTCCATCAATCATTTAATATCCGGGTTCGAAATGCGCATCCCGAGGATGTCTGGGACTCTTTTAAATCTGAAATAGAATAGATAGATAAATAATCTGCCTCTTTCCTCTTAGTTCTTCCGTTTGTTCCCCTTTGTTACGAGCATCTCCAAAAATTCACATCTCCGTTTCTTTCAGTGCGGTCTGCTTCTGTCTTTTGTTCGTCATACGAACGTCCTACTTGCCAGGATACACAAGTATTAGTCGGTATATATATATATATATATATATATATATATATATATATATATATATATATATAGAGAGAGAGGAGAGAGAGAGAGAGATAAAGATAAATCTAATGAGTCAGACGAACCTACTATTAGTTTCGCTTAATGCTCTTCAGGAGCAGGGAGCAAAACTTTGTTGTTTTTTTTGTTTTTTTTTATTGGTCGGTCTAGTTCAGCTAATTTAAATAACTACTGTGGTATGTATTTTTTAATTCATTTTGCTCCTTGTCTCTGCAGTCAGATCTTAGCCTGAAGAGCATTAAGCGAAACTAATAGTAGGTTCG
Organism: Doryteuthis pealeii; assembly: GCA_023376005.1. Lineage (NCBI taxonomy): Eukaryota > Metazoa > Mollusca > Cephalopoda > Myopsida > Loliginidae > Doryteuthis > Doryteuthis pealeii. Next base: position 88,469,161 of record CM042162.1, read on the forward strand.
TCTAACTCATTAGATTTATCTTTATTATTTGCTCTTCTTAGGTATTGAGCACTTTTTACTTATTAGCTTATTTTCCTAGCGGTTGTATGAATATATATATATCTTATATACATATATATACATATAAATTGTTTTTTCTTTTGGCCAAATACTGTACCAATAGATTATTTTTTGTTGGTACGAATATCTTGGTCTTTTCTTTTTTCCAAAATTTTTTTCTCCCCGGTTGATGTTTGGTAGTATATTTTTACAATCAAACTATTTGCTGTTTTTTTTTCTCACCGCGAAGATTTACCAGCACGCTTGGTATATTAAATTATATATATATATATATATATATATATATATATATATATATATATAATAGATAGATAGATAGATAGATAGATAGATAGTTATGACTACATAGATACATACAAATAGACAGAGATAGACAGACATGACTAGTTAGACATGAATACTCTGAGATCGATCAATACTTATACAGATAGATGGATGGAAAGATAGATAGATAGATAGATAGATCGATTGATTGATTGATTGATAGATAGATGGATATGTAAGTGAGAACAATGGAAGTGAATCCGAAAATTATGTTGAAAGATAAATGGAAAGAAAATTTTTTACCGGTAAAAATTGATTTATTGAAATGCCGACGCGTGTTTAGACCAAGAGTTTGTCCTTGTATAAATAGAATCCTATTTTGTATCATTTTATGTTTATTTTTATTTCATCTTATTTTATTTCATATTTAAAATAATAGTAAATAAGATATTATTTATACAAGGACAAACTATTTGTCGAAACGCGTGTCGGGATTTCAATAAATAATTTTTTTATCCATACATCATTTTCTTTCCATTAATTCTAAAAATAGATATGAATATACTGTGATTTTAATTTTATTTTTTTACAATTTTTCCATGCTTACAATCAAACCAAAAAGTTTCCTAACATCCATCACAAAAA
>CM042162.1:88472629-88482629 GCA_023376005.1 Doryteuthis pealeii
AAAAGCACCAACTACAATTGGTATCACTTTCACTTTCATATTCCATAACTTTTTCAGTTCTCTGGCAAGGTCCAGATATTTGTCCATTTTTTCATTTTCCTTTAGCTTCACTCTGTGATCTGCTGGCACTGCAAAATCCACCAGTTAGCAAGTTCTTTCTCTTTTGTTAATCAATACTAGGTCTGGTCTTCTTGCTGGAATAAGGTGATCCGTTTTTATTTCAAAGTCCCAGAGAATTTTATGCGTTTCGTTCTCAAGAACAGATTCTGGTTTATGCATATACCATTTTGTTGCATGGTCAAAATTTAATTTTTTGCATAATTCCCAGTGGATCACCTTCCCAACCCAGTTTATTATTATTATTATTATTATTATTATTCCATTCCTTGATGAGTTTCTTTATCAATTCTGAGAGACGTCAATTCTCTCCATATCCTCTCGTACACACTTCTAAGCGGTAGTTCACTGTCCCCGTATTGCACTAAAACTCTCCGATGAATTTCAACCACTGACACTCCTTCCGACCAGAGAAATCGGGTCGTTTCCTTGATACATACTACTAGTGGAGAAGCCATGTTTACACTGTAACTACAGCAAGCTAAATGGCGCGATCAGCCTCAAACTTTTATTACGTTACCACAACCGTGCATATTAAATGTACTTACTATCCCCTCCGTACGAGAAGGATATGACAGAAGGCTAATTTCTTAAGCGGAAATAACCAGGTTTTAATTCAGATTCTTCCTTCTCTTAGGCTGCTTACCAAGTCCAGGTTAAAGAAAGCAGTGTGTCCCAATATTTACCCATAGCTGGAGGGAGAGTTGTTAGATGTATGCCTTTTATCTGCTATGATGTATCAATTTGTATACGATTCGATTTTTCCTCTTTCGGTTTTTTTAGGTCTTTTGACACGCAGACGTTTTTTAAAAAATATTTTTATTTTTTCTCACCTTTTTCTTTAACTTTGTCTTCCTTTTCCTCCCCACCCCCATCTTTTCCTTATTGTTCATTATTTTGTAGATTATTGAAATTAATTCTGGTGAAGTCCTTTCATGAATAAAGACAAAATATTAATTGAATCAATTGTTTGTGTTGGTTTGTCTACCTTTCCATATTTTTAATACTCCTGGCAAAAATTATAACATGTTCAAGTTCCTATCTTGATTTTATTTAGCAGTAAATAAACTAATAACATATAGGACGCAAAACGTTTTTCATTCAATAGCTGAACATCCTGTCTATAATTTTTCCCAAGGGTTTTAACTTTATGTGAAATGCGAAGATCCTCGTCCAGGATTTGAACTCGGGACGACGAGTCCATTTCTGCGAATCTAACCGTTACACCACGCACCTCAAAATATATACACGCATGCGCAGAACGCAGTGTGACAATGATAAAGATATGTCGTGGCGAAAGTGCTGATACTTTTTTTTATTCTCCCTCGTATGTTGCATGTCAACGATTGTAAAGATTTACAAGGGACAAACAGGGAAGGTTATCCCAATTAGGTTCTGGATAATCGGTTTATACAGTGTCCACGGCGATGCGAGTGACAATCGACGTTGAACGTTCACTTGGAGAGATGGGCAAAACCCGAAATAATGAGCGGTTCGACGTTCGCCTCATCCTGGGGAATCGATGAATTACAACCAAGGAACTGTCCACTGCTTCAGAGAGATTTAGACTCCGAATAAGAGAGAGAGAGAGAGAGAGAGAGGGGGGGAGGGAGAGAGAGAGAGGGTGAGGGAGAGAGAGAGAGACGTAGAGTCATAATGAGAGAGAAGGACAGACAGAGAGAGATTTGGAGAGAGATATCTATAGCCAGAATAAGGGAGAGAGTGGAAGAGAGAGAGAGAGAGAGAGAGAGAGAGTGGGGGGAGAGAAGAGATAGTGAGAGAGCCAGAATAAAAGTTGTAGAGAGAAACACGAAAGAGAAAGAAGAAATAGAGTGATAGGGGGAAGAACTTAAGAATCAGAATGAAAAAATACAGAGAGACAGAGAGGGAGAGAGATTTGGAATCAGAATAAGAGAGAGAGAGAGAGAGAGAGGGGGGAAGAGAGAGAAGGAGGGAGAGAAGAGAGGAGAGACTTGGAATCAGAATAAGAGAGGGGGAGGAAGAGAGAGAAGGAGGGAGAGAGAGAGGGAGAGACTTGGAATCAGAATAAGAGAGAGAGAGAGAGACTTGGAATCAGAATAAGAGAGGGAGAGAGAGAGAGAGAGGGAGGGAGAGAGAGAAGGAGGGAGAGAGGGAGAGACTTGGAATCGAAATAAAAGAGAGAGGGGGAAGGGAGAGAGAGAGGGGGAGACTTGGTCAGAATAGAGAGAGAGAGAGAGAGAGAGAGAGGGGGGGGAGTTGTTTACATTGTTAGGATATCGCATAATTTGGACCGATATGCAAAATTGTGTCAAGTATATAATATTCTATCTCTAATAACCTTGAGAAACGCCCTCTTCCTGTTCCAAACTGCATCACCATTTATCTTAAGCCTCCATCAATAAATATATAATGGGCAGTTGGTGTATAGATATATATTTACCAACTCCTCCTCTAGAGCAGGATGTGACACAAGGTCAGTTTATTTAGAAGAGTTTCATCATCATCATCATGTCGTGCCGGCAGCACGGATATCCATGACAATCTCTCGCCAACCTTCCCTATCATCCATTGCTCCTGCGCGGCATATCCAGTATCGGCGCAGAGTTGGTCATGTATGTTTTCGGCGGTTGGCCCACGTTGGCATGTCCATGTGATGGCTTCCATAGAATAACGTCACTTATGAGTTTATCCTTGCTTCTCCAGCAGTGTCCAGCATGACTTGTTCGTCTTTGTGTGATATGGGACAGGTGGCCGTACAGCTGTTTTCTCGTGGGGTGTTGTTTCCACGTCTTGTTTAAGACTGTACTCAACATTCTAGTGCAGCTACCGTCTAGTTTATTCTTCAGTCGCTTCCTTGGTGTTCAGGTAGTGCAGACGTACATTAGCACCTATACAACCACGGCTTAGCTTTTCAGTGAGATCGGAGTTCCATATAACTGACAATTTGTTCATAGCATACCATGCCTTTCATATGCTTGTATTAACACCGTTTTCTGTTGATGAGATATTACTGCCTAGGTATGTGAATTGTTTTACCGATTTTATAGGTTTGCCATCGAGTGTAGAGAGGTCTACTTCATTAGGAGTTTAACAGGTTTTAATTCAGAGTTTTTCTTCTCCTAGACTGGTTTACATACCAAGGTTAAAGAGTCCAGTGTACACTTCTATTTAGCCAGATATGGAAGGAGAATAGTTAGATTCATACCTTTCCCAATGGTATTAGGGATATATGAAATACAAACAGCCTACGACCAGGATTTGAAGTCGTCTCACGTTGTCCATTTCCTACGTGAGGGCACTTATAAAAACAAGATCCGAACGTCTTTCGCCCTCTCTTAAGCCATTCCACGCGGTAGGACCTACGGCGAAGTAACCAACCGCTTCGCATTGCTATAAATCCACGACGGTAGTTCAAATAGTGTCTTTACCAACTACACTTTCGGACAGAGTCGCTAACTGGAGAACTAGGAATTCACCAAGCAGAAGCCAGTTACCAGGAAATCTTCATTCATACAGATAAGTTTTCAAACAGGCAATATTTCTGCAACTACCGTTTACCCTACTGAACTAAATCCGACTTAACTAAACTAATTCTTGGACATTGAACTCACAGTAACTCTGAATAATATCAGTCACTTTTATACTTGCTCGTGACTATTGTACATTTATTTTTATACATACTTTTCTCTAAATAATTTTGCTGTATCCTTTCTTCAGAAACAGCACCCAGCTTCTCTCTGCTTCCACTTGTAATTGTATTACTGATGGAATATTTTGGAATATATAAGGTGTGCTACCATACGCCACTCGAATTTATAGACTAGGCGAGGTCACGTGGTTTAAACCTCAGCCAATCAACAGCCATAATTGTGGCTGGTTGACTACTAATCACTGATACTGAGATACGTCCATCTGCAATCATTATCGAAGGACTTGTAATACTGAGGAGCACCAAGGAACAACCAAAGGATTTTTACCAAGTTTTACCAGCGCACTTGCTTGAAGCCTAAATGGTGGCCCATAATCGTAACAATTACTTCACCTACAATACTTAGGGATTTAAAATTATTTAATTTTTATAGGACTGGTGTCAGTTACCCATGCAGCAAGTTTCCCTTCTTTCCGACAATGATGTTGTCGAAGTGAACAACAAGGTGTTATACAAATTCGCGTGAAGGTTGCCACAGGAACTGCCAGAAGAAGGCCGCGCTCAAATTTAATAAAATGGAAACGAGGCGGTGTTTCCGCTACTCATAAAATTCTTTTAAAAAAAGTACCGTAGTTAAGGATTACGCAGAAGTTTCTGCTCGTAACGAAGTTGGATATGGCTCTCCCTTATAGTTCATTGTTTCGTTCTTTTTTCTCTTTTCTTAAAGAATGTCTTCAAAAACCAGATCTAACCCAACGTGACTTCGTGTCAATGAACTAATAAAGAAACAACTGTTTTTCAATAAATGCATTAGGAAGAAAGATGATTGGATTTTCCCTTTCAAGATTTCCTCTAATTACAACAGGGCGGGGAGAAACACACCTCCAGCTCCAATCACATTTTAAACGGGTTTTCAATCGTAATTTTTATAGAAATGAATTCCGCTAAATTCTTTATAAAAAAAAGCAAAAAGTTCTTGAAAAACAACTACACGACAAATGTGAATAAGAATATACAATGAACGCGATTCCGTGACCTCAAAGCAGAAAATAACCGTAGATTGGTTGATATGTCGTATAAGAACAGTAGTAAACCAGGATTGGACACATAGCCTAGTGAATAAACGAGTTAGGTTAAGACAGTTCTAAGTGACAGTTATCTCTAGATTGCAGGTACAATCCTGGTCAGGGCAGCAGTAAAATAGAATAATAAACACAGCTTAAAACTTGTACCCCAACTATCGAAGAACAGGATACCCCAGTGGACTGAATAAAGGGTTAGGTTTAAAATTCCGTGATGGTTCCCGATTACGACAAGAAGGTTCCCGAGTCCGGGAAAGTTCCCGAGTTCGAGAAGAAATACCTGAAGAAGGTCGGAAGGTACATCAGCCAAAATGTTGTACAGATAACACGAAGACGAGGACAATAGGCCGAATAATCCAAATGATACACGATGCGAGGGTTCTTAACCTTTTCAGTCGTATCTAAAAAAACAAAAAATAGAAGTACTATATTTAAAGATTTAGGGTAGTTTCTCCTCGTAACGAAGTTGGACGTGGCTATCCCCTTTTAGTTACCATTATTAACTTCTTTTCTTCTTTTTTTCTTTTTTTTCTTTTTTTTAAAGAATGTCTTCAAAAAGTCCAGATCTAACCCAACATGACTTCATGTCAGTGAACTAACAAAAGAATCAAGGGGATTTTCAATAAATGCATTAGAATAATAAAATAAAATTTGATTGGATTTCCTCCTCAAGATTCCCTTTAATTACTGCGTCCATCATATGACGTTAAACTGCGTCTAATTGAGAAGTTCCAATTGTGGAGTTCTGGAGAATCTGAAGTACCCCTTTATCACCATTTCTCTCAGGTCCCCTCTGATCAGGAGTGGTATTACCTGTTAGGGCCCCATCTATACTTTAAGTTAAAAAAACTAGTATCAAAAATGTGTTATAAATAAACCAAAATGTCTTCGGCATAAAATAACCCAACATGTCGTAAAATCCAACTAACCAACCAAATTTAATTACAGCTCAAGGGTTGTATATATACCTCTAATCTCCAATCATTTTACCCCCAATGGGGCCACATGTTGGCCGTCGGTAGCGACCCGTGATGCTTAAGGATAGAACCCAGATAGATGAGCAGTTCATGACTTGCAATACTCCACTTTGGCCCTATCTTGGGCTAGACGGGTGGTTGGAGAGGCCCCCTCCGATAAATCGGCTCGTCACGTCAAGCCCTAGCACCTATATAATTGCCCCAAGCCTATTGCGCTTGTGGTAACGCCCAACCCCTTTCTATCATATGGGTGCTAGAAGGCGGTAACTGAGGGTCTACATGTCCTGGGAATGACGTTAAACTCTATCTAATGGTGAGGTTCCAGTTTGGGGAATGTGGAGCACCCCTTCATCACCATTGCTCCCTGGTCCACTCTGACCCAGAGTGGTAGTACCTGTTAGGGTCCCATCTATGTGTTGAATAGAAAAACATGAGTTGATAAACAAAATTGTATTATGCATTAAGAATGAATTTATTTCACAACTTTGTCGGCATTAAATGACCCACTGATGTTGATATGCCGTAAAACAAAACAAACCGAACCAAACAAATCATTTTACGAGTAATTTTAGCTGAAATGGACAAACATATGAAAAAAATAATTTCTTAACAGAATAAAAAAATATTTGAAAATGTTCTGAAAATGTTAAATATGTTTTTGAGTGTATTTTTTTTAAAGATCAGACACATAGCCTAGTGGATAAAGGAGTTAGGTTAAGACAGTTCTGAGTTATAGTTATCTCTAAACTGCAGGTTCAATCCTGATCGGGGACAACAATAACATAGAATAATAATTAACACAGCTTAACACCTGTACCCCAGCTATGGTTTGTGGAATGAGAACAGGATAACCCCGTGGACTGAATAAAGGGTTGGGTTCAAAGTTCCGTGATGGTTCCCGATTACGACAAGAAGGTTCCTGATTACGTCAAGAAGGTTCCCTATTACGACATGAAGGTTCCGAGTCCGGGAAAGTTCCCGATTTCGACAAGAAATATCTGAAGAAAGCCGGAGGGCACATCAGCCGAAACGTTGTACAGATAATAAGGAATATGAGGAAAATAGTCTCAATAATTCAAATAATACAAATTATCAAGCCTCATCTAAAAAAATTCCGAGAAATGAGAAATCCACGAAATTATCCGAAGAATAAAAAAAACCTCTTGAAAAATAACTGCACGAAAAATGTTAACATGAATTTAACGTGAGTGCGATTCCCTAACCTCAAGACATAATATAACTGTAGGTTGACATGTCGTAGAAGAATACTTGTGGCACTATTTAAACTAGAATAGCAGGGTTCATAGATTTCTCACTCGTATCTAAAATGAAAAAAAAAGTACCATAGTTAAAGTTCGAGCAGCATTTTTTTCTCGTAACGAAGTTCATTTTTTCTTTTCTTTTTTCTTTTTTTAAAGTCTTCAAAAAGCCAGATCTAACCCAATGTGACTTCGTCTCAATTAACTAACAAACAAACAAACAAGGGTGTTCAATAAATGCATTAGAAATAAAATTAGTACTCTTCCAATATGTGATCTACCGAATGGTTTCTAATTCTGTTCTACTGTGTTATTTACATTGCAGTATATGATCTACCCATTAACTACTCATTATTTCCCCATTAAACTAACCCCAACCCTGTATTTTTTCCTTGTAGATCACATGCCATGAATAGTAGATCAATAGTAGATCACAAACCTTCGGTAGATCACATATTGGAAGGGCACCAAAAAATTGATTGGGTGTCCTCTTCAGAACACCCTTTAATTACTGCATGAGTGAAAAAACAAACCTCCAGCTCCGATCAAAAGTTGAATCTTTTTTCGACTGGAATTTTTTTATTGAAGGAAAATCCGCTAAATTATTTATCCGAAAAAGTAAAAAAAAAAAAGGAAAAAAGAAAAGAGAACTCATGAAAAACAACGTTACGAAAATTATATACAATGAATGTGATTCCCTAACATCATCGTCACTAATCACTAGACGATATATGTAGTAGTCGCTTAATGAAATCACAACACATGGGTATTGTAAAAACTCTGAGTTTATTTCTTTAATCTCTGTCGTGGTGTGGGTGGCGAGCGTTGACAAAGACTACTACTACTGTTGGGATGACTGGCGATGGTGAGGTAAAGGGGGCTGGTGGGTCCCACAGCCGTTGGCTGCAATGGACCGTAAGCGTCTGTCGCTCACTTGTTCTCCGTTCGCTGTCTCCTGTCTAACTGACCTGGGATCCCCGACTTCCTTTTATATATATCAAACGCCTACGCGTTTTCTTTTGTTATCTTTATCAGCGGATAAATCTATTTCCGAACTTATTGTTACCCATCCTTCTTTGTTCGCTTTACCCGGAAAAGTCCTTTGTTACTCTTTTGGTCTTCTCCCTGCCTCGATCCAACCGGAAGACCCTATTTCCGTTTTCACCTTCTTTTAAATATCTTCAATATACAACAATCGTAGACAGGTTGATACGTCGTAGAAAAACAGTAGACGTACTACTCAGACAAGGATTAAAGGGCTCATAGGTTTCTCATTCGTATCTACAAAAAAATGAAAGAAAGAAGTAACATAGTTAAAAGTTCAGCAGTAGTAACGAAATTTTGACGTGTAGTTCATTTTTTCTTTTTCTTTTATTTTCTAAAGATCTTCAAAAACCCAGATCTAACCCAACGTGACTTCGTGTCAATGAACTAACAATAGAATCAAGGGTTTTTCAATAAATGCATTAGAAAAAAAGTTGATTGGATTTCCTCTTCAAGATTCCCTTTAATTACAGCAGAGACACCTCCAGCTCCGAACACATGTTAAATGGGTTTTCGAGCGTAATTCCTTAAAGAAAAGAAATCCGCTAAATTCTTTATTCGAAGAAGCAAAAAGCTCTTAAAAAACAGCTATATAAAAACTATGAACGTTGACGTACAATGAATGGGGTTTCCTAACCTCAAGGCATGAAATAACTGTAGATTGGTTTATATGTAGTAGAACAGTTTACATCGGAATGAGAGTGTTAATAGCTTACTCACTCGTATCTAAAAAAATAACACCAAAAACAAAAAGTAATAACATAGTTAAAGATTGAGGAGTAGTTTGTCTTCGTAACGAAGATGGACGTGGCTACCCTTGAAGCTCTTTTTGTTTTTGTTTTTTTGTTTTTTTAAGAAGGTCTTCAAAAACCATATCTCACCCAACGTGACTTCGTGTCAATTAATTAACAAAGGAACAACTGTTTTTTAAATAAATGCATTAGAAAAAAGATGATTGGATTTTCCTTTTAAACATTTCCTTTAGGCGGGCGCGGAGACCCCCCCCCCAAACTCCAATCACATCTTAAATGCGTTTTCGACCGTAATTTTTTTTATAGAAATGAAATCCGCTAAATTCTTTATCAGATGAAGTAAAAATCTCACGGAAAACAACTACACGACAAATGTGAACAAGAATATACAATGAACGCGATTCCCTGACCTAAAGGCATAAAATAACCGTAAATTGGTTGATAGGTCGTATAAAAACAGTAGTTATACTATTTAAACCAGGATTAGACACATAGCCTAGTGGATAAAGGAGTTAGCTTAAGACAGTTCTGAGTTATAGTTATCTCTAAACTGCAGGTTCAATTCTGATCAGGGGCAACAATAACATAGAATAATAATTAACACAGCTTAAAACCTGTACCCCAGCTATGGTTAGTGGAATGAGAACAGGATAACCCCGTGGACTGCATAAAGGGTTAGGTTCAAAGTTCCATGATGGCTCCCGAGTTAGGTTGAGACCATTCTAAGTGACAGTTATCTCTAGACTGCAGGTTCAATTCTAGTCAGGGGCAGCAGTAACACATAATAATAATTAACACAGCATAACACGGGTACCTCAGCTATGGAAGAACAGGATACCTCAATAATTAACACTGCTTAATACCTGTACAGCTATAGGAGAACAGGATACTCCAATACTTAACACAGCTTAATACCTGTACAGCTATGGGAGAATAGGATACTCCAATACTTAACACAGCTTAATACCTGTACAACTATGGGAGAACAGGATACCCCAATAATTAACACTGCTTAATACCTGTACTGCTATGGGAGAACAGGATACCCCAATAATTAACACTGCTTAATACCTGTACTGCTATGGAAGAACAGGATACCCCAATAATTAACACGGCTTAATACCTGTACAGCTATGGA
>CM042162.1:88487629-88507629 GCA_023376005.1 Doryteuthis pealeii
AATCTTTCTACCAAGGAATACTACAGATTAACAGACAGGAGTAACTGATACTACAATCTTTCTACCAAGGAATACTACAGATTAACAGACAGAGTAACTGATACTACAATCTTTCTACAAGGAATACTACAGATTAACAGACAGGAGTAACTGATACTACAATCTTTCTACCAAGGAATACTACAGATTAACAGACAGGAGTAACTGATACTACAATCTTTCTACCAAGGAATACTACAGATTAACAGACAGAGTAACTGATACTACAATCTTTCTACCAAGGAATACTACAGATTAACAGACAGGAGTAACTGATACTACAATCTTTCTACCAAGGAATACTACAGATTAACAGACAGGAGTAACTGATACTACAATCTTTCTACTATTACAGACAGGAGTAACTGATACTACAATCTTTCTACCAAGGAATACTACAGATTAACAGACAAGGAGTAACTGATACTACAATCTTTCTACCAAGGAATACTACAGATTAACAGACAGGAGTAACTGATACTACAATCTTTCTACCAAGGAATACTACAGATTAACAGACAGGAGTAACTGATACTACAATCTTTCTACCAAGGAATACTACAGATTAACAGACCAGGAGTAACTGATACTACAATCTTTCTACCAAGGAATACTACAGATTAACAGACAAGGAGTAACTGATACTACAATCTTTTCTACAAGGAATACTACAGATTAACAGACCAGGAGTAACTGATACTACAATCTTTCTACCAAGGAATACTACAGATTAACAGACAGGAGTAACTGATACTACAATCTTTTCTACCAAGGAATACTACAGATTAACAGACAAGGAGTAAACTGATACTACAATCTTTCTACCAAGGAATACTACAGATTAACAGACAAGTAGTAACTGATACTACAATCTTTCTACCAAGGAATACTACAGATTAACAGACAAGGAGTAACTGATACTACAATCTTTCTACCAAGGAATACTACAGATTAACAGACAAGGAGTAACTGATACTACAATCTTTCTACCAAGGAATACTACAGATTAACAGACAAGAGTAACTGATACTACAATCTTTCTACCAAGGAATACTACAGATTACAGACAGACAAGAGTAACTGATACTACAATCTTTCTACCAAGGAATACTACAGATTAACAGACAAGAGTAACTGATACTACAATCTTTCTACCAAGGAATACTACAGATTAACAGACAAGTAGTAACTGATACTACAATCTTCTACCAAGGAATACTACAGATTAACAGACAACGAGTAACTGATACTACAATCTTTCTACCAAGGAATACTACAGATTAACAGACAAGAGTAACTGATCTACAATCTTTCTACCAAGGAATACTACAGATTAACAGACAAGGAGAGAATACTACAGATTAACAGAGATACTACAGATTAACAGACAAGAGTAACTGATACTACATCTTTCTACCAAGGAATACTACAGATTAACAGACAAGAGTAACTGATACTACAATGGAATACAGATTAACAGACAAGGAGTAACTGATACTACAATCTTTCTACAAGGAATACTACAGATTAACAGACAAGGAGTAACTGATACTACAATCTTTCTACCAAGGAAAACTACAGATTAACAGACAAGGAGTAATTGATACTACAATCTTTCTACCAAGGAATACTACAGATTAACAGACAAGGAGTAATTGATACTACAATCATTCTACCAAGGAATACTACAGATTAACAGACAAGGAGTAACTGATACTACAATCCTCCTACCAAGGAATACTACAGATCAACAGACAAGGAGTAACTGATACTACAATCTTTCTACCAAGGAATACTACAGATTAACAGACAAGGAGTAATTGATACTACAATCATTCTACCAAGGAATACTACAGATTAACAGACAAGGAGTAACTGATACTACAATCCTCCTACCAAGGAATACTACAGATCAACAGACAAGGAGTAACTGATACTACAATCTTTCTACCAAGGAATACTACAGATTAACAGACAAGGAGTAACTTATGCTACAATCATTCTTCTTCTAGGAATACATTAAACTTCATGCCGCAAAGAATATTGAAACTACACTCAATACCAACAGCGGAACGGAAACGTCTAAAATGGCGACAAGAACAGTAAATTGGCCCAGTCGCTTCCATTGTGCATCAAATGTTGACATGGCGTAAAATTTAAAAGAAAAAGAAAAAAAAAGAATGAAGACATTGACCTCTAGGCGAATTCGACTAGTCTACGAGTAGACACGTTTATAATACTTTTCGTTTTGTTGAAACGGACAACGGCTAATTAGAGGCGAAGCAATTTTAATTAAATTTAAATCCTCCTAATTCCAAAGACATCTGCCGGCAAAAGTTCTCATCTGACCCTTGTCTCTGTCTCGGTGGAATTGGTACGGGTTTTCTCTATTTCGAAACAGATGACGTTTGTCACATTCCAACTCTGACCTAGAAGCGAAGAAGATTTTATATCGAATTATGATGCTAAATTTAACAGCAATTAATCACTGAAAGAGAGAGAGAGAGAGAGAGAGAGAGAGAGAGAGAGAGAGAGAATAGAAAGAGAGATAAAAAGAGAAAGAGACAGAGAGAGAGAGTGAGTGAGAGAAAGAGAGAGAGAAAGAGAGATAAAAAAAGAGAGAGAAAGAGAGCGAGACAAAGAGGTAGAGAGAAAGAGAGAGAGAGAAAAACAGAGAGAGACACACACACAGAATGAGAGAAAAAGAGAGAGAGAGAGGGAGGAGAGAGAAAGAGAGAAAGAAAAGAGATGGAGAAAAAAAGAGAGAGAGAAGAGAGAGAGAGAGAGAGAGAGAGAGAGAGAGAGAGAGAGAGAGAGAGAGAGAGAGAGTGTGTGTGTGTGTGTGTCTAGCAATGAAAAGAGTTGTCTTCTCGTCGGTCTACGTTTTCATCTTATTATCGCAATGAATTGGATATTAAGTCAATAAAAGTCACAGATAAAGATGGTGAAAAACAATAGTTTTCCATTATTGATTTATAAAAGTTACACAGAATTTTTGTTGTTGATTTTAGTCTTGTTTCATAAAGCATAAAAAACCAAACAGAAAGTGGATTTGATTTCTTCCTTTGTTTAATGGCATAAAAACCTTCGTGGGTTATTTAATGTCAAAGCCATCCTTGTAGAAGAAAAGTAAATTTGACTCAGAATTCGATGATAGAAACTTTTCTTTTTCTGTTGTTGTTGTTGTTGTTGTTGTTGTTGTTGTTGTTGTTCTTCTTCTTCTTCTTCTTCTTCTTCTTCTTCTTCTTCTTCTTCTTCGTCGTCGTCTCCTCCTTCTTCTTCGTCTTCCCCTTCTTCTTCTTCTTCTTCTTCTTCTTCTTCTTATTATTATTATTATTATTATTATTATTATTATTATTATTATTATTATTATTGTTGTTGTCGTTTACTATCTTATTATTGATATATTATTATTATTCGTTTACTACCTTCTTCTTCTTCTTCTTCTTCTTCTTGTCATATTTCACAATATCTCCCAATAAATATATACTTATTCTTCTCCTACTTTGTATTATTCTTTCAAACATGCTTCTTCTTCTTCTTCTTCTTCTTCTTCTTCTTCTTCTTCTTCGTCGTCGTCGTCGTCGTCTCCTCCTTCTTCTTTCTTGCCCTTCTTCTTCTTCTTCTTCTTCTTCTTCTTCTTCTTCTTCTTCTTTCTTCTTCTTCTTCTTCTTCTTCTTCTTCTTTCTCGTCTTCGTCGTCTCCTCCTTCTTCTTCGTCTTGCCTTCTTCTTCTTCTTCTTCTTCTTCTTCTTCTTCTTCTTTTATTATTATTATTATTATTATTATTATTATTATTATTATTTATTATTAGCTTATCCTGTTCCTTTGTTTCGTTCTATTTCTTCTTTTTTTTCTTTTTAGGGTTCTCCTCTATATTTCCCTTATTATCTTATTCATATTTTTTTCTTTTTATTTGATAGCTGTGCCTATGTTAAGAAGACTTTGAAGCTCCAATGCATCAGGATTCGGTTTCCAATTCAATAGGATTTGAATGTCTGGCTTGAATTGGCAAAAGGAATGGCCACCTTCAGTTTGGTTGGAACACATACAAACTCACCACGACCTGTTGTTCCGGTGTTTCTATCGATAATGCGATATCCTCGTCGTCACGTGCCGGCTGTTTGTTGTTTATCAGGATACAGAAAATAGAGAGTGGGTGAGTCTGCCTTTTTGCTCTCTATTTGGTCTCCATGGTAACAATGGTAGCTTCATTCTCTGGTGTCGAAAATATGAAAAAGAGAAAAAAATAATAATCGAACGCACACGTAACAATATATATATATATATATATATATATATATATATATATATATATATATATATGTCTGTGTGTGCGTGTGTGTGCATACAAGGTTATAAAAATACTTTTTTTAAAAGTCAGGCCTGTTTATTTGGTTCACCCTGTGTATATATATATATATATATATATATATATATATATATGTAAGAATGGAAAATGAATCCGACAATATGAGGAAAAAATGAGTAAAGAAAAGAAATGTAGATAGATAAAAATGAATTTTATCGATATCACTTTTAATCGATATTACTTACACATGTGTTTCGGTCTGTTTATCAAAATGTATACGGATTTACGTTATTATTATTATTAAAATAATCAGATGGAGTTGAAATGATGATGATAATAATAATAGGAAAATGTATATATATATAATATATATATATATATATATATATATATACCGTTTTAAGTGACAGTTATCTCTAGGCGGCAGGTTCAATCCTGGTCAAGGTGACAGTAACATAGGATAATGATTATCACAACTTAACACCTGTACCCTAACTATGGTACCCCCATGGATTGAATAACAGGTTGGATTCATAGTTCTGAAATGTCTCCCGATTATGACAAGAAGGTTCAGATGGTTTCCAGAGTCCGACAAGAAATACCTGTAGATGGCCGGAAGGCACATCGATCAAAACATTGTACAGATACCAATAAAGATGAGGACAATAGTCCGAATTATCCAATTATTATAAATGAAAAAATTTTTTGAAGAAAAAAAAAAATTAAACCATTTTGCGGATATATATGTCTTTATCATAATATTTACGTTTCTCCCGTTGGATCCACGAATCTGTTGGAACAATACACACTGAAGAAAAAAAAAAGATATGCTACAGAGAAAAAAAAAACATTATAAGAAAAAACAAAGATAAAGAGTAAGGGAAAGATGGAAAGAAAGGGGTGAGCGCACAGAAGCAATAACACGAATCTGTTTCAACCGAAAATAATAGATGAAAGAAGGGTAAAAAGAAGAAAAAACACTTTTAAGACGGTTAAATCAAGTTTATAATACTTTTTATCTATTTCGCAATAGCTTTTAACTAAACATATGAAACGTTGTAATAATTAAATTATCATACTGTGGTATATCCACAGGTCCTGCTAGTACTTAATACCATGTAAGCAAATTGAGCCCGGATTCGATCCCTGTTCGTTTTATTTCTTTTGTTTTTCTACATCTTACACTTGCCGTGCCGATAAAGGACACATCTAACTCCCCTCTGTCTTTCTGTCCTATTATCATTGTTTACAGGACTGATTACGCTCCAAGCTAATTGCAATTTACTTCGAAAATTAAATAAATTAAATTAAAATCAAAATCAAAATTAGATTAATCAGCATACTATTATGTAAGCAAACTCAGCCCAGATTTATTCGTTTTATTTTATTTTCTACATCTTCCACTTACCATGCCAATAAAGTAAAGTCGTCGGGGTGGCTTAAAGTCGGTATCAGTCAAACAGCAAGGGAGTCTATCCCTTTTTCATTAGCGCTAGACCAAGGAGATTGTTTTGGCATCTGATGTGGAGCACCACACCTACTATCAGCTTCTCACTTTACTGCACAAACTCATACTCATACGCTGAGTTGGTGAGGGCCGGAATCGAACTAGGAACCTTGTGGTTTCTAGCCGAACGCTCTACCAACTGAGCTAACCCGGCCCATATATTATTATTTTATTATAACGAAGATTCGGTGTCTGTCTGACAGTAACCAAAACTACATCACTGCTTTTGTCCCAATACCTCCAGAAAGTGGATAAGTTTATCAATAAGTATCTAATTAATATCAAAAGCATTAATACAGCTCCTCACATTACCGCAATCCCCTGTGGTACTCATACCCTGAGTTTGCGAGGGCCCGTATTGAACCTGGAACCTTGTGGTTCCTAGTTCGACGCTCTACCGACTAAGCTATACCGACCCTTAGGCCACGCTAACTCCCATCTGTCGCTCTGTCCAGGTAAAATGGTTTCCATGGCTTAACCCGTTCCTAGCGAATTACAAATTACTTCGAAAATTAGATAAATTAGATTAAAATCTAATCTAAAAATTAAATTAATCAATATATGTATAAAAACTGAGCGCGGATTTGATCTCTGTTCGTTTCTATTGTTTTTCTACATTTTTTACTTACCTTGCCGATAAGTAAAATCAAATTACTTATTATAATAATACTAGCAGCGGCTACCCGGCGTCGCCTGGGTAGAAGGGGATTTTTTAGTCCCGCAGATCAATTATTTTCTGAATCGAGAGTTGAATCCTCATGCGATGCCTCATTTAAATCCCTATGTAAAAAAATAGGCCTTTCATTGATCCAGCTACTCTGAAAAGAAATGTTAATGTCTACTATCGAAAATATTAAATGAATAAAAAAAAATCCATACTGTTATCATTTAAACTTTATTTTTTAATTATCTACACGAATATAAATCAAATCTCTATTAATTTTTCTCAAAAACCAAGCCCTGATGATATTTTATATATATATATATATATATATATATATATATATATATATGGGGGGGAGAATATGTGCTTTAGGTTTGACTTCAATTAAGCACATATTCTCCCAAATATTGTCGGCTGAAAATAGCCACATCACAAACATCGTCTGTTTGTTTACTTCTCGTAAGTTCGTGTAGAGGTCACTTAAGAGGAATATAAATACCTACTACTTAACAAAACGAAGAAATCTTACTAAGTCCGTTTGGTGTGGAGGTAAGACGCTTGCCTGTCAATTTGACAGACAGGTTTCGAATCACACACGGGGCGGTCTTCGTATCTATAGCTCTGCTGATGAGGCCTAATAGGCCGAAATGTACATACAGAGATTGATTTTTCTCGATTTGTTTAGCCTTACATTTAAATAGGTAAATCCCGCCTAATTAATTATTAATGAATTAACTTTCAAAAATTAGGTTTGACTTCAATTAAGCACATATTCTCCCAAATATTGTCGGCTGAAAATAGCCATATCACAAACATCGTCTGTTTACTTCTCATATATATATATATATATATATATATATATACTTTGTCGTTAATTGTTTTATTTTCGAAGTTTCTCCGGTCATACAGATACATACAACTGCCCTTTATATATGTACAGATAGATAGATGTAAGCAAACTGAGCTCGGATTTGATCCTTGTTCGTTTTATTTCTTTTGCTTTTCTACATCTTCCACTTACCATACCGATAAAGGCCATGCTAACTCTCCACTATTGCTCTGTCCTGGTATCATTGTTTACAGGGCTGATCACGTTCCTTGTGAATTGCATTGGTTATCGATCTTTGCTTACAGGAATAAACAGAAACCGCTGGGCAGAAATCTTAGAAAATAGACACAACTATTTTCGAACGAGTGGACAGCACATGAGTGCATATCAATCGCTGATGGGTGTTTTTCCTATAAGACGTCAGTTAAAATTATCAATACACACAACCGAGGGGTAGACGAAGGTATTGATCTGCACTTTGAGCTGATTCAATAAATGCCTATTGTGGCGTAACCGGCAAATATTGATACAATCGTCTAAAAAATATATACAGATTTTCAACATTTCTGCTGAGAGTCTATCATATTAGAGACACTGAGAAGTATTTCACATAACCTAAATGCCCTTGCGAAATGTATGAATCCAACTATTCTACCACCAGCTATGAGTAAAGAGTAAGGCAGATTGGGTACTTTAATATTGATTAGACAACTACTGTAGGAGAAGGAAAAATATATACAGATTTTCAACATTTCTGTAGGGAGTAAATCATATTAGAGACACTGACAAGTGTGTGTGTGGTGTAATGGTTACCGTTGTAGGAAATGAACTCGCTGAACCGAGATCAAATACTAGACGGGGCGGTGTGCATTTCACATAACGCTAAATGCCCTTGCGAAATGTATGAATCCAACTATTCTACCCCCAGCTATGAGTAAATAGTAGGGCGGATTGGGTACTTTAATATTGATTAGGCAACTACTCTTGGAGAAGGAAAAATATATACAGATTTTCAACATTTCTGCAGAGAGTATATCATACTAGAGACAAGAAGTATTTCAGAGTGTGTGTGGTGTAGTGTTTACCGTCGTAGGAAATGAACTCGCCGAACCGAGATCAAATACTAGACGAGGCGGTGTGCATTTCACATAAAGCTAAATGCCCTTGGGAAATGTATGAATCCAAATATTCTACCCCCAGCTATGAGTAAATAGTAAGGCGGACTGGGTACTTTAATATTGATTAGGTAACTACTCTAGAAGAAGGAAAAATATATTCAGATTCTCTCATTTCTGCAGAGAGTATATCATATTAGAGACACTGAGAAGTATTTCAGAGTGTGTGGTGTAGTGGTTAACGTCGTAGGAAATGGACTCGCCGAACCGAGATCGAATACTGGACGAGGCGGTGTGCATTTCACATAACGCTAAATGCCCTTGCGAAAGATATGAATCCAACTATTCTACCCCCAGCTATGAGTAAATAGTAAGGCGGACTAGGTACTTTAATATTGATTAGGCAACTACTCTTGGAGAAGGAAAAATATATACAGATTTTCAACATTTCTGCAGAGAGTATATCATACTAGAGACAAGAAGTATTTCAGAGTGTGTGTGGTGTAGTGTTTACCGTCGTAGGAAATGAACTCGCCGAACCGAGATCAAATACTAGACGAGGCGGTGTGCATTTCACATAAAGCTAAATGCCCTTGGGAAATGTATGAATCCAACTATTCTACCCCCAGCTATGAGTAAATAGTAAGGCGGACTGGGTACTTTAATATTGATTAGGCAACTACTCTAGGAGAAGGAAAATTCAAACATTTTAAATTCCACTTAATATATTGACTTGTTACACCTTGCTCGTGAGGAGCGATTTGTAAATATGGATATTCACACATGTACTTGAGGAGGGGAAGACCCTGTGTCTTAGTGATTAACATGTTGGGCAGTGACATCATAGTAACATGCTGGAGTGCAACATCGTAGTAAGCGCGTTAGCTATTTTGTTCCCATCTTATTTTGATGGGGATTCGGTGTCTGTCCGTCTGTAACCGAAACTACGTCGCTACTTACGACACAATACCCTCATGAATTGCGTAAGTTTACCAATGAGTATTTAATGTATAGTTAAAATCATTAATATATTGAATATAAATGTTTTTATTAACGATGATTCTGTGTAAATCTGAGTTAAATTTGTCTCAAAACCCCACATGTTATTAGTGCGTTTAAAATCCTGAAATGTGTCTTATATATCACTAAGAAATAAAGGTTTACATTATTAGGTGTGGTTAATTTGCATACTGGTTTTTAAACTGGATTCGATGTATAATCACTAGGTATTATTGATCTCTAATATCATTTTTATTCTCCAATGTATTAAAAACTATGAATGATTTTATATAGAAACCAATTAAAATATGATTAAAATAAGTCTAATATTTTTATATGCATTTTATTTAATTTCGTTAATTTTTTAATTTAATATGTTCTATTACATCAAAACTTAAATACTTACACTCGGAGGCGGCATATTTTTGCTAGCTTTGATCAATACTCTTGGGAAAGGTATGAACCCCCAGATACTCTTCTACAAAGAGAAGCGTTAGATTAAATAACCAACTAAGGTTTTTATGCCATTAAATAAAGGAATGTTACCAAACACTATTTAGACTTTTCTAAAGTGGAGTTTAAGAGATTTTAATTAAAGGGTTTTCTTCTTCTAGATTGGTTGCTTAATCAAGATTTAATGTTCCAGCCTCCCTCCTATTTACCCTTATGGAGAATAGTTGGATTTGTACCTTTGACAAGGGTATTAGTGCTAAGTGAAATGCAAGCCGTCACGTCCAAGATTTGAACTCAGTTCGACGTGTCCATTTCCTACAACGGTAACAGAGAGAAAAGGGGGGAGGAGTGTTTGTGGTGTAATAAACACTCCTCTCTCTCTCTCTCTCTCTCTCTCTCTCTCTCTCTCTCTCTCTCTCTACCTCCCTCGCTTCCTGTCGTGGTATGACGTTAAACTGCATCTGATGGTGAAGTTTCAATTCTGGAGCTCTTGGAAATGTGAAAAAAAACATCATCGACATTACTCCCAGGTCCACTTTGATGCGGAGTGGTAGTATTTATTAGGGTCCCATCTATGAGTTAAATGGAAAAAGTTAGTTTTGTAAAATGTTACATTAAAAATTGAGTTAGAAAAACATGAATACTACCAAGAATAAATAAAACAAAACGTATTGGGCAAAACATAATCCAACAAGGGTTCTCACACCATAAAAGGTAACCAACCAGCCAGCCAGCCAGTCTCTCTCTCTCTCTCTCTCTCTCTCTCTCTCTCTCTCTCTCTCTCTCTCTCTCTCTCTCTCTCATACACACGCACGCACACACACACAAGTCTTGGGATTGCTGGGTCTGTTTCCATACTCGGTACAATGTTTGAACTCGATTCGAAGTGTCCATTTCCAACAACGTTATCCATTAACCTACAAACATTATCTATCTATCTATCTATCTATCTATCTATCTATCTCATTCCCTCACACACTTACTCATCACTCACTCACTCACTCAGACAAGTCTTGGGGGACTTTGGATCTGTGCCCATAATTCGACACAGGCTTGGTCTCAACTGGCTCTAATATGATTTTCTCACTGCAGAGCCAGCGGGAATTTTAAAAATCTGATTTTTTTTCCAACAGATTGTATCAATATTTTCTCCCGTACATCCCAGTGTACCTTTATCGAATCAGTCCACCGTGTAAATCGATACCATCGTCAACATTTGAAGTTTGAGGTCCGTGTTCAGAAAACTCAGCCTCGAAAAAAAAAAAAACATTGATTTTCCAAGTCGGTTTGGTTGTTTGCTTGTATGGCATATCATCTGTTGCGGGTTATTTAATGCCAATTCTTTTTTTTTGGGGGGGTATATAGATGATTTGTAAGCGAATAGTTTGTTTTTAAGTAATTTGTTCATCAAGAAATATAATTGAAATAGACCGAAATGCCATTAATCCATTCCATCACCCCCAAAATGACATTTATCTGTCCCCACACCCGAAATGCCATTAATACGTTCCACCACCACCCCTGAAATGCCATTAATCTGTTCCATCCACCCCGAAATGCCATTAATCTACCCCCAACCCCAAAATGGGATAAATCCGACCCCGAAATACCATTAATCCGTTCATCCCCCTGGAATGCCATTAACCGTTCCATAACCTCCGAAATGCCATTAACCCCTTCCCCCTCATCCACGAAATGTCATTAATCCGTTTCACCCTCCCCGAAATGTGATTAAACCGTTCCTGTGTTACATAATTCGTGTGTAGCCTACGAATTATGACTGTAAGTGTAGTTAGATTTTGAATTAAAATTCGTTGAAATTCAAAATCGGAGGGGGTTATATTATTGATAGGTAATGACCATTAGTTGACCAGCACTCCAGTTTCCAATAATAGGAGCGTGAGAACGGAAATTAAGTTTAGTTAGATTTTGGCCGTTAGTAGAGAGGAGCAGACACCTGGGTCATTTGCTCCTAAGATCGGAGGGGGGTATATTATTGAAAGTTAATGACCTTTAGTTGACGCCTCGGTTTCCGCAAATGGAAGAGCCTGAGAGCGGAAGTTAAATTAATTAGTTAGTCAGATTTTAACTGTTAGTCAGAAGGAGCAGACGTAAGCATTGTTCGCCCCTAAGATGCCAACTTGTCACCGTGCGGTTGGAGGCCTTTTGCACTGTGGGTTTTGAATAATGAATTGACGTCTTGAAAAACAAATAGTCTTGCTTATTTATTAAAAACAAAAAATGAGCACAGACGAGCCAGCTAAGAAGAAGGAAGAAGTCAGCACAAAAGGGAAAAGGTCACCCACCTATATCCTCTCCTCGACTCTCACTTCTTGCCATCTATATAAGTAAAGTAAAGTCGTCGGGGCGGCCTAAAGTCGGTATCAGCCAGTCAGCGAGGGAGTCTGTCCCCTTTTCAATAGCGCTAGACCAAGGAGATTGTTTTTGGCGTCTGAGGTGAAGCGCCACACCTACCATCAGCTCCTTACTTTACCGCACAGATCCCTGGTTGAGACGGGTTGATATGCCGTTAAAAAAACAACCAACCACACACACACACACACACCACACACACACACACACAGATATATATATATATATATATATATATAATATATTATATATAATTATTATAGTGTGGGATTGTCACTATTTCAGCGTTTACTGGAAGTAAAACGCAGTATTATTAGTAGAGTGCTCAATATAAAATAGAGCTGTTATATAATATAATAAAATAAATATATAAAGGTTTTACATATCTATTTATTTTATGACAAAGGAACATTCACGACCATTTTGTAACATCTTCACCCCGACGATTGTTGATGCATGAAACCAAAATTGTCGTGACTGTTCCTCATTAAATAATATAAATTATATATAATTTATATATATATATATATATATATATATATATATATATATATATATATATATATACCAAAGCCTCCGCCCTAACAGGATGTTACACAAGATGCGGAGTTTAACAAGTTTGAATTTAGTGTCCTTTCTGTTAGACTGGTTATCGATCCAAGGTTAAAAAACCCAGTCTACCCTATTATTTACCCATTAGCTGAGGGGAGAGTAGTTGAATGCATACCTTTTCTACGGGTATTAGTAAAGTGAGAAATTCGGAAAGCCTCGTGCAGGAATTTTGCTCGGGTCGAAGAGTCTATTTCCTCCGACTCTAAACATTACACGACGCGTAAGTCAATACACCACTGTATTTCCACGGAATTGGTAATTGTATAAAGAAAATAAAGAAAGAAACAAAAATCGGAAGTTCCTACATTTGAGGTGAGTTGCGCTCTTGTGTTGCTTTTGCCACCTCAACAACTTAGCGGCAGGTGTCCGTTGCTAAGGTGACGCAGAGAGGAGTCATCGATGCCAAGGTCACACGTTGAAGATCAACGTTGATTTTCATCTGAATTGTAAAGAAGATACGTGCACATGCGCACCTACTCTGTTATCTAAAATTGTTATTACCCTTGTTATTACTCCCAAGTCCACTCTGTCACTGAGTGATGGTACCTTTTAGTTTTCTATCTATGAGTCAAATGGTGATGGTACCTTTTAGTTTTCTATCTATGAGTCAAATGGTGATGGTACCTTTTAGTTTGCTATCTATGAGTCAAATAGTGATGGTACCTTTTAGTTTTCTATCTAGGAATCAAATAGTGATGGTACCTTTTAGTTTTCTATCTAGGAATCAAATAGTGATGGTACCTTTTAGTTTTCTATCTATGAGTCAAATAGTGATGGTACCTTTTAGCTTTCTATCTATGAGTCAAATAGTGATGGTACCTTTTTGTTTTCTATCTACGAAATCAAATAGTGATGGTACCTTTTAGTTTTCTATCTACGAATCAAATAGTGATGGTACCTTTTTGTTTTCTATCTACGAGTCAAACAGTGATGGTTTTAGTTTTCTCTCTATGAGTCAAATAGTGATGGTACCTTTTAGTTTTCTATCTATGAGTCAAACAGTGATGGTACCTTTTAGATTTCTATCTATGAGTCAAATAGTGATGGTACCTTTTCTATTTTAGTTATGAGTCAAATAATGATGGTACCTTTTAGTCTTCTATCTAGGAATCAAAAGTGATGGTACCTTTTTTTCTATCTATGAGTCAAATAGTGATGGTACCTTTTAGATTTCTATCTATGAGTCAAATAGTGATGGTACCCCTTTTAGTTTTCTATCTACAGTCAAATAGTGATGGTACCTTTTAGTTTTTTATCTATGTGTCATGATGGTACCTTTTAGTTTCTATCTATGAGTCAAACAGTGATGGTACCTTTAGTTTTCTATTCATGGGTCAAATAATGATGGTACCTTTTAGTTTCCTTCCTATGAGTCAAATAGTGATGGTACCTTTTAGTCTTCTATCTATGAGTCAAATAGTGATAGTACCTTTTAGTCTTCTATCTAAGAGTCAAATAGTGATGGTACCTTTTAGTTTTCTATCTATGAATCAAATAGTGTTGGTACCTTTTAGTTTTCTATCTATGAATCAAATAGTGATGGTACATTTTAGTTTTCTATCTATGAGTCAAATAGTGATGGTACATTTTAGTTTTCTATCTATGAATCAAATAGTGTTGGTACCTTTTAGTTTTCTATCTATGAGTCAAATAATGATGGTACCTTTTCGTTTTCTATCTATGAGTCAAATAATGATGGTACCTTTTAGTTTTCTATCTATGAGTCAAATAATGATGGTACCTTTTAGTTTTCTATCTATGAGCCAAATAGTGATGGTACCTTTTAGTTTTCTATCTATGAGTCAAATAATGATGGTACCTTTTAATTTTCTATCTATGAGTCAAATAGTGATGGTACATTTTAGTTTTCTATCTATGAATCTAATAATGATGGTACCTTTTAGTTTTCTATCTATGAGTCAAATAGATCTGTTTAAAATGTATTCATATTCTATAGAACTATGATATGTTAACCAATCTAGGAGAAGGAAAACTCTGTAGTAACACCTGTTAAACTCCCTATCGCGTTCGTATAACATTTATTCTAACATTAACCGCAACAAATTAAGGAATTAAAACAGGTAAATTGTAATGATTTATTAAACAACAAAACAATGACTAACAATATAAAAGTCCTTCCTATATAGAGCAGTGGTTCTCAAACTTTATACAGTCTGGGCGCACTTACAGTACAACAGATACTTGATAGCGCACTGTATACAAAATAGTACTAATATGTTATTAAGTTAACTGTTAAATATATAAAAATAACACATTTAACAAAAGCAAACTTAACATACCTCTATGAAGTTTATTAATTCCTGTGTTAATGAGAAACATGAGCTTGATGAGACCTTGCGATTTCTTCAATGTTTGGTCATATGTTTGAGAGACCAACTCTCATTTCCTCATCAATGCATTGAAGAGTTCCTCTCTTTTTACGCTTAATTGTTGTGAGGGTTGAAAATCCCAGTTCACATAAATATGAGGTGATTTTTTCAGGAATAATACGGAGCGCAACTGAAAAAGCTCTGGGTCACACCAGTGCGCCCGTGCGCAATGTTTGAGAACCACTGAAATAGAGAGTAAGTTTGAGAAACCCACGATGCTAAATTCGCCATCATTGAAAGAATTAAAAGACATCAACAAAAAATCCATATGCGTGCTAACTGAGGATTTTTAATTCACCCCTTATTTGGGAACCTGAGCACGTATTCATCGATATATTTCATAATTTAATCTAATAAGATTACGTGCACATTTAGTCTGTTGGAGGGTCGTGTAAAGGTGGTTTGTGAATGTGCTTACCGGACCATATGAATTTTAGGTACCCCTTTTTTATCTCGATTAAGAAAGGACAGTTTTTCATTTACACCGTCAATATCCGGTTGTTTTAACAGACGGTTTTTAGATTTAAAAAAATTATAAAACAAACCCCTATCTCTAACCATAACCCTAACCCTAACCCTAACCCCTAACAAATAACCGGATATTGACGGTATAAATGAAAAACATGTTCTATCTTAATCGAGATAGGGTTGCCTAAAGGTAATATGGTCCTGCTTACCAAGTCTCTAATGGAAATTTGCGAATGATTTTTTTCAAGTGCCGTGATAATCTTATTATAATGGAGATACGGCGTCTTTCTGTCCGTAACCGAAACTACGTCACTGCTTACGTCGTAATACCCACAGAAATTGTCAAAGTTTATCAGTAAGTATTTAATTTATAGTCAAAATCATGCATAGAATGAATTTTATTTACAAGGTCCTTTGAAATTTAGAATTAGATTTGCCTCAAAATAGCGCATGTTATAAGTGCATTTAAAATCCTGCAATGTGTCTTATATATCATTAAGAAATAGAGGTTTATATAATGTATTATGTGGAGAAAAGTAGACAAACAGACACCTGCATCTCCACAAACACTCCCCATTTAGAGGGAAGAAAATTCACTACCCATCCCCCAGCTACCCCTGCCTCTACTGACGACCTACTATTTTTCACCATTCTGAAAATGACCTTCATTGAAGCAAGAACTGGGCTTTTGTCCTGATGATGATCAAAATGGCCGAAACGTTGCATCGTCGACAATAAACATCCAGTTTCCATAACATCCCTTGTTTGTCTACTTTTCTCCACATATTGTCGGATTAACCTCCTCACATTTCTCACATAATGTATTATGTGTTTAATTTGGATACTGGTTTTAACAAAACAGGGTTTGATAAATTATTACTCAGTGTTATTGATCTATTATTATTGTTTTATTCTCCAACGTATTAAAATCAACCATATCAATGATTTTATATAGAAATCAATTAAAATATTGTTAAAATGAATGTAAAATTTTATATGCGTTCTTATTTAATTCCGTTAGAGCACCACACCTACCATTAGCTCCTTACTTTACTGCACAGATCCCTGTGCTACTCATACGCTTAGTTGCCGAGGGCCGGTATCGAACTAGGAACCTTGTGGTTTCTAGCCGAACGCTCTACCGACTGAGCTAAATATAGCTATATTAAAGGTGTTTAAACGTTATTTTCTGCCAGTGTATGTTTTAGAAAATCAAGAAGGTCAAAGAATTCGAGAGAAATGGCTCCATCGATATTGGAATAAATGGAACCATGCATGAAGCAACGACAGCAAAATTGAAGTTTTCGACCCAATCTGCAACTTTATCAGCAATACCTGAAGATGAGACTCTCAGGCAAAGGATTGGACATCTGAAACCCTCTATATGCTGATCTTAACATTATTGATCTTGAATTGTCAATGAGATACGATTATATCCATATACAGACAATGGTTAAATCGAACTTAACGGACCTAAATTCCACCACCGTATGAAAGAAAGAAAAAATACCAAAATATCAGGGAATTAACCGAATTTAATGACATTTCCAGTGTTGATATGTTAATGAATAAAATATATTATTCCCCAGTTATTTTATTTAAAAACTCTTACATTTTTTCAGGTCAGTTAACTTTGAACCACGTATCTTTGTGGCGTAACACAGATTCTCAAAGATACATGGTTCAAAGTTAACTGACCTGAAAAAATAAAATAACTGGCGCATTATATATTTTATTCATTAATATATCAACACTGAAAATGTCATTAAATTCGGTTAATTCCTTGAATTTTGGGCCTTTTTTTCTTTTGGTGGGGTGACATAAGATGGTGGGAATTTAGCTCTGTTGAGTTTAACCCAGGCAATCCCCAAAGAAAGAAACAAAATAATAAAATACCAAGTTATATGTATTATTTGGATATTTTGGAATATTGTCCTCATCGTTATTTAAAAAGAACCACGGAGACATCTCACTACTCTACCCTTGATGATGGTACTAAGTAGTGCCGAAAGTACTAGTGTAAGAACCTTTGGTGGATTCATTCACCAGTTCCACTAGACATTAAAAGGATGACCAGACAATTGGAAAAGATCGAAAAGAAACTCGTCAGATAGGAAATGTCTATTGCGTTAAACCAAACATGTATCTTTATTGTTATATACACAACGATCGACATGCACGCCCGCCTTCTTCAGGTGTTTCTTGTCGTCCAAATCTACGAAGATGAACTGCAAAATGTAAATCCTAATTAACTGGTGATACTTATCCGTCGAATTCTTATTTCATATGAGTTCTGTCACCTCAGCTAAATAATGGACCATTCCGTGTTTTTCATAAAGAGAGAAATACTACATCAACAATAACAACTGTTTTTATTCATATCTATTAATAATGGAGATTCGCTTCCGGGTTTTGTCTGTAACAAAAACTACGTCACTGCTTATGTCCCATTACCCAAAATCGTCATAACATAGAATAAATACACTCAAAATTTGAGCATGCAATGTTAGACGGTCCTCATTGGTTTTTTAAAACAAGTTTTAATAAATACATACCTGGTATTATATATCTATATATAGCTTGTTTTATTTTAATATATATTTAAAGTTATCAGAACTAAGTTTCCATTTAATTTTTAAAATATTTTTTACTCCTTCAATAAATTTATTTTATTTTTTACTCCTTTAATAAATTTGATGATTTTACTTTACTTATGATACAAACTCTCTGATATTTAATTTTCAGCTCCCATCCCACAGGCAATATTTATTTTATGTCGCCGAGAAGGCGTTTTTTATATTGCTAGTATAATTAATAGGAGTAATACAGGGGTATATTTTGCACACTTGTTTTGATAAATAAAGATACGAGGAGCTTTGTTTTATTTTAAATCAGGAATTAATTTAGCAGCAAACGTCAATTTTTACTAGTGTCAACTCTCTTATTTTAGAAATTCCCGTAGCCTGTGACAAATTTCGTTTTTGTGATCCGAACTCGACTGTCCCCGGGTGCCCGACTGTTTGTGTCGGTGTCTGTGTGCCTGACTCTGGCTGATTGTCTGTTTTCAAAAAGTCACTTTTATTTTAGATCAAAAAGAATTCTATCTATATCAGTGTCATCGGACTTGGGTGAACTAAGTGCGAAACACAAGGCCACCCTTTTGATTTGACAGTCATGTCAAATCTTTTAATGTCAACACTGCAACCTTTTCTCTATGTATAAACAATATGCAAAACCAAAAATGTATTTGATATTTTTGATTTCTGCATTTTACACCTAAACCAAGACAACTAATAAAACACAAAAAAATTTCTACACTTTTCTTTTTCGTTAAAAATTAGTTGATGCCAACAAAAGAATACATCGTGTCACAACCATTGTAACGTTATGACTTTTTCAAATTCGTATTCGTTATGTTGTGCCTTTTTCCACGGCTCTAAATAATCTAGGTAACATTTAACGTAGTTAGGTCTTTCTGCACAATGCGCTTCCTGTGCGTCTTTACACCGTGCTCTCCGTGGGTGCACTATCAAAAGTTATTCACTGGTCGCTGGACGCTCACAAGGCATGTAAACTTCTGGGGTTGTTTACAATCATCCTCACAGGATTCTAGTAGTCCTTTTCGTTCAGCAAATTCTTCCACACTTCTTCGCGTGTTCAGGGAAAGGTATCACCTTACACAGGCGCGTGCTCTTAGTTACGGTCAATTGACTATCTCCACGGATGTCTAGTCGTGTACTGTCGTGGTATCGTTTCGTAGTAACGATGACTATAACGCCGAGTCTATTTTTCATGAGTTTATTGGATTAAATTCAATTTCAGCTTCTTAACTTCGAAGAGAGAGCCAACTTAATTAATATCTTTAGATTTTCGTCATTCGAGTTAATTTCTGGTGACAAACTTCTTTTTTCAGTTGGTAAATATTAGGCCAGCCCTTTTTTTTGTTCCCAGTGACAACAGATCATTCACAGATCTCAGCTTCCCAGCACCAACTCGACTGCCCGACTCCGCCCGTTGACTGTTACTGACTCTTCTGACTGGGTTCCTAGTCGGGTTCCTTATATACAATCCAGAAGAATATTTCCATCTAGAACAATCCATTCCTTTCCAGAAGGAAAAGAATATTCTTTCATTCCAATGATCCGATTAAAGAGAGTTCACGACCTCTAGATCAAAGGATACTTCGCCGTCAAGAATACTGGGTTTTCGTTAAACGTAGACCCACGTGGCCGAAATCTCG
>CM042162.1:88512629-88525094 GCA_023376005.1 Doryteuthis pealeii
ACCTTGTGATTTCTAGCCGAACGCTCTACCGACTGAGCTAAACCTAGTACTATTAGCCAAAATAAAATTATTTAAGATTTTATACAATTAAATAGAAAAAAATGGGTGGCCTAAAGTTGGTATCAGCCGGACATCGAGGGAGTCTATACCATTTTCGCTAGTGACAGACCAGGGAGATTGTTTTGCTGAGGTGGAATGCCACATCTACCGTAAGCTCCCAGCTTTATCACACAGATCAGTTACCCAATCTGGGCTTCTCATACGCTGAGTTGGGTGGGATCGGTCTCGAACTCAGAAGATTGCGATTCCAAGGCGGGCTGTAGATCTACTCAAATCTCCTCTCAATAAACAACCCTGTTGGTTCGGACTGTACATTACACCGACTGCACCTCTACAGAGGGGTAAAATCCACCCCAACGGGGCCACCTGTTGACCATGTGTAGTGACCCGATATACATAAGGACGGAGTCCTGGGGACTGAGATGCTCATGGCATGCAACAAACGCTTACGTAGGTTAGAAGTGGGTTCACATAGGTCCTCTCTGTTCAATCGGCTGGTCATGTCAAGCCGTGGCACCTATATGATTGTCCTAACCATATTGCTCTCATGATAAACCCTCAACAGTTTTCATCATATATACGCTAGAAGGCGGTGGCTAAGGGTCTAAGTGTCCTGAGCATGACGTTAAAGTGTATGTAGATGTGAGGTTACAGTTCGAAAGCTCTGGGGAGTGTGTAGTAAATGTTTATTGTCATTTCTCCCAGGTCCACCCTCCATTAACGGACTTCAAAATGCAATAGAAAAAATCTACTGGCAAAAAATCCATTTCCAAATAATTATCGATATATTTCATTATTTTCCAAAGTGACTTTGTGATCACTACAGAAAAAAAATCCATTTCCACTACATACTCAGGATAAATAAACTTTAACAGGTTTTAGTGTATATTTCAATATTTATAATAAATTTAATGTTATTGTATATATAAACCCTATATATAAATAGCGCGTGGTGTAATGGTTAAAGTCATGGGAAATGGACTCGTCGCCCCGAGTTCAAATCCTGGACATGGTAATTGCATTTCACTTAGCGCTAATACCCTTGGGAAAGGTATGAATCCTACTCTCCCTCCAGCTATGGATAAATAGTAGGGTAGACTGGGATCTTTAACCTTGGTTAGGCGACCGGTCTAGGAGAATGAAAACTCTGAATTCAAATCTGTTGACCTCCGCTTAAGAAATTGACCATGTCACATCCTGCTCGTGCAGAGGGGTTGGTAAATACATATGGTGTATTTTTATTATATATATATATATATATATATATATATATATATATATGTGTGTGTGTGTGTGTGTGTGTGTATATGTGTGTGTGTGTGTGTCTGGTATACATATAGTATTCATTTATGTCATACATACATATTTTTATATTATTTACATTATGATAATAACTACTGATATTTCATCAAGTCGTTTTATGACTCAAACATAATCCCTTCCCATCTACGGACATTAACGGACCATCACTACCCCTATTAGTCCGTTGATAAGAGGTTTTGTCATGTGTGTGTGTGTGTGTGTGTGTGTGCATATATGTTCTATGCGTTCTAGATTTGCAGACCGTTAATAGTGTGTTCGATTCTCATTGGGCGCCCCATACGTCTGGCCTTGTGCCACATTTAAGCCAAGCTTAGTAAATAACTATATGTTCTATGTGTGTGCGTATTAATAACATAGTTTCATATATTTGTATACATGTCAGTAAAAAGGACATGGGGAGATGACAATTATTAGATCGACAATCAATGAACATGTTTACATTGAAATCCTGAATAATTCTCTCATTCCATCGACAGAAAATTGTTTTGGCGATGATGACATCATTTTTCAGGATAATAATGCTTCTTGAGATTACGAGAAATAAAAGCCTTTTCATTTTTTTAAAAGAAAAGGCATATAAAATCAATTATATGGCCAGCAAACAGCCCAGATCAAAATATAATTGAAAAATTATGTTAGAATTAAAAAAAAAGTAATGGTTATTCAGAAGGTCCCTTCTACCAAAGAAAAAGAAACTATAATTGCTATTTGGGAAAATTGGAACCACTTTAATAAAGAATTATTTAAATTATTAAAATCCTTGCCTGAAAGAATTAAAGTTTTAATAAACGCTCGAGGAGTAGCAACCAAATATTAATTCCATTTTTGCGCCAATGAATTCAGTAATTTTTCCGCGATATTATATTATTCCATAATAGTTTCTACAAGATTGCTTGAAAAGATGGCAAAATCAATTCAGATGAATTAATCTAGTTTGTTTAAGGAATATTTTCTGAAGTTAAAATGTTTAGGCATCAACGAAAAATGTTTTGCGTCTTGTCTGTTATTAGTTTATTTACTGCTAAATAAAAAATTAAAAAATTAAGATTTAAGGGAAAACTTCTATATGTGCTAATTCCATTGAATTTGCCTCGGGTAGGATCTATCTATATATCGATCTATCTATCTATCTTTGCTTTCTCTCGTAGATCAGT
Organism: Doryteuthis pealeii; assembly: GCA_023376005.1. Lineage (NCBI taxonomy): Eukaryota > Metazoa > Mollusca > Cephalopoda > Myopsida > Loliginidae > Doryteuthis > Doryteuthis pealeii. The sequence goes on from CM042162.1 coordinate 88,515,167, forward strand.
CTTAGAGCCTCCGCCTTGGAACAAGGTTCCTGGTTCGATACCGGGCCTCGCCAACTCAGCGTATGAGTAGCACAGGGATCTGTGCGGTAAAGTAAGGGGTCGATGGTAGGTGTGACACTCCGTCTCAGATGCAAAATCAATCTCCTTGGTTAGCGCCAGTGAAAAGGGGATAGACTCACTCGCTGTTTGGCTGATAATGACATTTTTACGTATACATATACAGAGTGAAATTAGTAAATTGTCACTTTTTCAAATTATTAATTTTGCGCTTGCGCTTTGTTTATTTCTGTTTTTTTCCCTTGTGCACAGCAAACGGGAATCAGTTGCTCACTGTCTGTGAGGAAACCATGATGCAATAAACACCTTCTCTCGTTTTTCAGGGAAATAAAATTATACCATAGAATATAGATATGAACTTAATCAATACTATACAACATGATCCCCAATGGTGCTAAAACATTGTTAAAACTAATTACTAAAAAATATAAATATAGATACACAACATATATTACTTCCTAATCGTTAGGTATCACATAACCCAAGAGGGTTGATATGACGTTAAAATCAATCAACCAACCAACCAATCAAATCCTTCATGAGAAAGGTTCCTGCAGGAACGGTAATAGTAAAGGTACAAGCCCAACTGTCCTGGTTGAATTCGCTTGGATTTGTTTTTTATATATACAATGAATCTTTAAACTCTCTCCCCCCCTCTCTCTCTCTCTCTCTCTCTCTCTCTCTCTCTCTCTCTCTCTCTCTCTCTCTCTCTCTCTCTCTCTCTCTCTCTCTTTATTATTCACTCAACGTCCCCTTACCTATTATGGTAGAGGTGTGTAAGTATCATTTGACAAGGTTAATTTCGCAGGGATTGTTAGTTTGTACTGTGGCCGAGGCGATATGGTCTTTGACTATGCCTGCTGAGGTCCCGGTTTCGATTTCTGTCGGAGGGAAGTCGTTAGTATACATCGCTGATGATGTAAACCCGCCCCTCGGGGGAGGGATTGCTATAATTAACGGCGTCGATCCCAGGGGGCCATCCCCCCAGGCAACACCTGCCTCCTCGATTTAAAGGGACAGGGCTGGGTTTATTACCCAGTGCCTGAGGCGCCCCCTTAATAGGGCCTTGTACCAAACCCGTACAAGCGGGGTACGAGGTAAATATTGTATACATCGCTGATGAGACTTAATAAAGTCGAAACAGTCTGTACGATGTTCTACACACCGAGCGATCCTTGGCCGGGATTACACTTGTCAAGTTCATTTTCTATAAAACAAATATCGAATTTTATGCGAAAAATATAATATATACTTTATTTAACAATGCTTCTAAAAAACAAACATCAAAAAATCTTATATATATATATATATATATATCTATTAGGTCACTTGGCTAAGGTGTTTTAATTTTGTTAGAGGGATGTTCGTTTCAAATCGGGTGTCCAGTGTCTGCATATCTATTTATATAGGAATCTGTGACTCCCATATTTCATTGCCAGGATGGCTATATATATATATATATATATATATTGAATTCACTTAGATATTTGTAATAATGCTTGTATTGATCTATAGGTATGCATCTACATGGAAATATATTGTGGATATAGAGATATATAAATGATCCCAAATAGAATCATCCTCAACTCACCAGTGGATTGGATACTTATATATACTAGCAAATATATGCACCCTCCGGGTGCAAGTATTTTAGTTAAATTTTATAATAAAATATTATATTAAATTAGAAAGGCTAATGAAACTGAATAAGAATGTAGATAAAAAGATTTTGAACAGAGGGGGTATGATTGAAAAATAGAACAACTTTGAAACTAACTCTTCCATCGTTTTCCGTTACTCCCATCTTTCATTGGTAAATTTTCCTAATTAAACTGTTTAGTTAAAATAGGAAGTAAAGAATAATATTACAGTTATTTCTTCTTGTTAAGAGATTTCCTTTAAGATTTATTGAAGAGATTTTTGCTCATATTCAATAAGATAAAACCAAACAATTAGAAATCAATAATACTAAGCATATATTTATTAAAATCAATTTTTTTAAGATCAATATGCAAATTAGCCTTCCCATTCATACTGTAAACCTCTATTTTGTTGTATATATAAATACAATTGCATGTTATTAGTATGTAGATATGGTCAACAGTGTAAGTAATGTAAAACAATTTTATTTATTATTGAGGTTTAAATAAAAATAAAATCATGGAGAATATGATGTAATAAATAACTAAAGGAATTGTGACTTGTATAGTAATATAGTTTCAGTTACAGACAGACAAACCCACAATGTCTATTATAATAAGAAAGATACACACACACACACACACATATATATATATATATATGTGTGTGTTAACTCCTATTCTATTCTCTATATAGTTATTTACCAACCCCTCCGCACGAGCAGGATGTGCCACAAGGTCAAGTTCAACAGGTTTGAATTCAGAGTTTTCCTTCTCTTAGACCGGTTGCCTAATCAAGGTTAAAGAGCCCAGTTTGCCCTGCTATTTATCCATAGCTGGTGGGACAGTAAGATTCATACCTTTCCCAAGGGTATTAGCGCTAAGTGAAATGCAAATTACCACATCCAGGATTTGAACTCGGGGCGACGAGTCCATTTCCCATGACTGTAACCATTACACCACGCGCTTCCTACTATTCTATTCTATATATGTCATATTAATCTTTTTCAAAATAGGTGCGTCTCATCTCACTTAAGTAATCCTATTTCTATTCGCTTTTGCTTGTATCCCATCATGCTTCACTTCTCAAGGAATTTTCACCGTGTATTGAGCCTCTTAGTTGAAAGGGAATTGAGGGGAAATCACAAATGGCCTATGGCGCCATTCCTTTCATTTCTAAGTGGACGCCCTCCAACACTCGCACCTTGTTTTGCACGTTCGTTGGTTGAAAGCATTTCTTCAAGATCATCAACGAAATTCGCCCCTTGTCAACTAAAAATGGAAGCAAACTTCCCGCCTTTTTAGTTGATGACGTCCACTCAACCGATCCCACAAAACGCGGCAACGATTCTTCTTCCTCTTTCCACTCGATGGATTAGGAGTGTGATAAAATGCACGATTGGATCTCTCAAGAAATATCTGCCAATTTTTCATCTCGCTCTTTCCGTTTCATTCTTTTGTTGAAAGATCTTCATATTTTATATTTCCTTCATGAAAAATATTCGTTCTTTCTTTCTTTCTTTCTTTCTTTATTACTTATTTATTTATTTCGTTTCCAGCAACTACCAACCATTTCTTTCTGTCTTTCTTTCTTTCTTTTTTACTTACTTTGATTCCAGCTATCTGCAACTATCTTTTCTTTCTTTCTTTCTTTCTTTCTTTCTTTCTTTCTTTTACAGCTATCTGCACCTCTTCCCTTCTTTCTTTCCTTCTTTCTTTCTGTCTTTCTTTCTTTCTTTTTCTTTTTTTTACTTTACTTTCCAGCTATCTGCAATCTTTCTTTCTTTCTTTCTTTTCTTTCTTTCTTTCTTTCTTTCTCTCTCTCTTTTACAGCTATCTGCACCTCTTCCCTTCTTTCTTTCCCTCTTCCCTTCTTTCTTTTCTTCTTTCTTTCTGTCTTTCTTTCTTTCTTTCTTTTTTACCTTGATTCCAGCTATCTGCAATTATCTTTTCTTTCTTTCTCTCTTTCTTTGTCTCTTTTACAGCTATCTACACCTCTCCCCTTCTTTCTTTCCCTCTTTCCTTCTTTCTTTCTGTCTTTCTTTCTTTCTTTCTTACTTACTTTGATTCCAGCTATCTGCAACTATCTTTTCTTTCTTTCTTTCTTTCTTTCTTTCTTTCTCTCTCTCTTTTACAGCTATCTGCACCTCTTCTCTTCTTTCTTTCCTTCTTTCTTTCTGTCTGTCTTTCTTTCTTTCTTTTTTACTTTGATTCCAGCTATCTGCAATTATCTTTTCTTTCTCTCTTTCTCTCTCTTTCTTTTCTTTTTTTTTTTTTCTTTCTTCTTTTTGTCTCTTTTACTATTCTTTTTCTTTCTTTTCTTTCTCTCTTTCTCTTTCTTTCTTCTTCTTTCTTTCTTTTTCTTTCTTTACTTACTTACTTACTTTGATTCCAAGTATCTGCAACTATCTCTTTTTCTTGTCTTTTCTTCTTTCTTTCTTTTTTTCTTTCTTTCTTTTCTTTTTTTCTTTCTTTTTCTTTGTCTCTTTTACAGCTATCTACACCTCTCCCTCTTCTTTTCTTTCCTTCTTTCTTCTTTTTCTTTCTTTCTTTCTTTCTTTTTTCTTACTTACTACTTACTTACTTTGATTCAAGTATCTGCAACTCTCTTTTCTTCTTTCTTTCTTTCTTCTTTCTTTCTTTCTTTCATTCTCTCTTTTACAGCTATCTACACCTCTTCCCTCTTTCTTTCCCTCTTCCTTCTTTCTTTTTTTCTTTCTTTCTTTCTTTCTTTCTTTCTTTCTTCTACTTACTTACTTACTTTTTGATTCCAGGTCTGCAACTATCTTTTTTCTTTCTTTCTTTCTTTCTTTCTTTCTTTCTTTCTTTCATTCTCTCTTTTACAACTATCTACATCTCTTCCCTTCTTTCTTTCCCTCTTTCCTTCTTTCCCTCTTTCCTTCTTTCTTTCTTACTTTGATTCCAGGTATTTGCAACTATCTTTCTTTCTTTCTTTCCTTCATTCTTTCTCTCTTTTATACCTATCTACACCTTTTCCCTTCTGTCTTTCCTTCTTTCTTTCTTTTATATCACAAAATGTTAGGAATAACAAAACATAGCAAAACAGTCCAATATCTTATTATAATGGAGATTGTGGGTTTTTCTGTCTGTAACCGAAACTATATTCCTACTCAAGTCACAATTCTCTTAGTTATTGACATCACATTCTCCAATGATTTTATTTTTGTCTAAACCTCAATTATTAATAAAATTGTCTTACTTTATTAATACTGTTAACTATGTCTACATATTGACAACATGCAATTATATTTATATATACAAAAAATAGCGTTTACAGTGTGAACGGGAAGGCTAATTTGCATATTAATATAAAAAAATCGAATTTAATAAATATGTGCTTTAGTATTATTGATTTCTAACTGTTTGGTTTTTATTTAAATGAATATAAGCAAAAATCTCTTCAATGAATCTTAAATGAAATCCATTAACAAGAAAAAAAACTGTCATTTTATTCTTTACTTCCTCTTATAACTAAATACTTAAATTAAGAAAAAATAACAATGAAAGAGAGTGATGGAAGAGTAAGTTTCAGTTGTTCCATTTTTTTTATTATACTCCCTCTGTTTCAAATCTTTTATTATACTCCCTCTGTTTCAAATCTTTTTATCTGTATTCTTATTTAGTTTCATTAGCCTTTCTAATTTAATACAATATTGTATTACATTAAAACTTAAATACTTGCACCCGGAGGGTGCATATATTTGCTAGTATTTTTAAAATACAAAAATATTCGTTTTATTCTCTCATCGACCAGGAATACAGCAGGATGAGTTGGATAAACAATTAACTGCCGAAAAGTAGAGTATTCATTGAGCGGCCATTTTGTTATCTGATACTCTATATTTTTCAGTGAAGAGTCAAAATGTTCATTACGGAAGATAACTTCCCCTAAAACTTTATTTCTTTCTTCTCTCGTTCTTTCTTTCTTATTTTTTTTCTGTTCTTGGAATATATGAAATATTTAATTTAAAAGTTACCCCCCTTGCACAATCGCTGACCTGCATTCCGACCAAGTGGGCGGGAACTTAATTTATTAAATGAATTCACGTGAATCATGGTCCGCAATAGTTGGTTGGCAACCTCCCGTCTATTTTAGACGATGGCGTAGTTTTTTTCTCTGTCTCTCACTTACAGCTACGCGAGTGGCTGAACAGACCGATCCTCGAATGACAGTCTCTGGTGCAATGGCGGCAAACAAAAGGTGCTGCTTTCTGTAGGTGTTGGGGGTGCTGCTGTTTCTCCTTTCTTTTAGCTCTCTTTTCTGAGGCAGCTTTTTTCCTCTCTTCTTCACTTCTTTTTGTTCCTTGTTTGACGAGGAGGCGCCAGGGGTCCGGAATAATGTATAATAAATATCCCATGATGCGATAAAAAATTGCAACCGATACATCAGAGGTTACAGAAACAGTTACGGTGACCTTTTACTTCTCCTTAAGAATCCGACAAACGAATTTTTAATTATGATCTGGGGAAACAGCTAAAGCCGTCTAACTCCTACCTTGTAACCTAACTTTCTTAGTTATGAAGAACATTTTTTATCACTCTTTCATTCTTCATTCATCCCTAATATCTATTAACCCTTTCAGTTGGAGTGGTAGAACACGCTGATTGTACCTCTGTATTAAGGTATACCCCCCTCCCAATGGAGCCACTGTTAACGTGTGTAGCGACCTGTGACTCTTAAGAACGGAATCCTGATGGTTGATCAGTTCATGACTTCCAATACTCCACTTTGACACTTTGAGAGGCCGCCCTCCGATCAATCGTCTGGTCACGTAAAACCCTAGCATCTGTGATTATCCCAACGATTATTCCCTTGTTCCCACGTTAATAGGCCTTTGTGCCTGACCTGGTACGAGTGTGGTACTAGGAAGATAAAACCATTATGCCCTTATGAAACCCCACCAACCCTTTTTAACATATATGTGATAGAAGGCAGTGACCGAGGGACTTAGTGTACTGGGTATGACATTAAACTACATCTAATGGTAAAGTTTACATTCTGGAGCTCTGGGGAATGTGGAGTACTCCTTCATCACCGTTACTTCAAGGTGTATTTTAATTCAGAGTGGTATTACTAGTTGGGGCCCTATATATGGGGTAAATAAAAAATAATAGTACCCATAAAAAATTAATAAAAAAATGTCTTCGGCATCAAATAACCCAATGGGTTCACCTTGCCTTAAAATACAACTATTGTCGTATACCCTTCTCATTACTCTTCTTCTTCTTCTTCTTTCTTCTTCTTGGGGACTTCGCCTTGGTGGGTCGCACTTAACTCATTTCTTCTTCTTATATCAGTCTTGTTACCAAGACATTCATTAATCCACAAAACTGTGATATTTTCTACGTTTTTATTTACCTAAAACATTTCATGTAACTAAATCTAACTAACATAGCGCACGTATGCAATGTGAGTTCCAGTTAGCAGAACATCCTCTCTGCCCGACGTCCAACTGAAAACTGAGGACCAAACCAGGTCCAAGTGACTTCACTATTTCGCCGGGCTTTGTACTATTCCATGAAAGTCCCGCCCGTGATATGAAAAGGGCCATCCCTTTAGAAATACAGGGGATGAACAATAATCTATGCAACCATAGGATGATTAACACTATTTCTTAAATTTTTCCTGAAAAATATCGTCGACGATAACTGTAACGTGTGATATGGTCAGAGTACCATAAGCGATATATGTTGTACAATAGCGGTCTTGTCAACGTGCCTCCAAATTTCACGACACTAAAAAGGTATTTGGTACGCGGCGGTGGTCGTCTTGTCGATAAAAAAGATACAACGCTTGAGATATATCTTCTGCCAAGGCTTAGCTTTTATTTTCGGCTCGTCTCGTGGGTTGTTTCGGGTAGAGGGAGGAAAGGAGGAGAGAGAAGAGAGAAGAGAGAGAGAGAGAGAGAGAGAGAAGGGGAGGACACTGTTTAAATTACGTGGATCCCACAATTAGGGATGACCAGAAGGCCCGTGCGAATCCTACGCTGTCTGAAATCAAAGAGGGGACGATCTCTTGTTGTTCGTGTGGTTCCTCGTCGCACCACCGTGACCGGTTCCGGTCAACAACCCCGGAAACTTCCGGTTGGCTTTTCTTCATTCGGGGGGGTCATGCTCTGTCAAAATCACCGGTCATTTACATAACGCCCGCCCGTCCCTTTTTAAAGCCTCCACCTGGTCTCATTTCTTCTTCCTCCTTTTTCTATATAGCAGTCCTCCAAAAACTCAGGACCTCTCATAATCTCGTTATAAATAACGATTAGACAACATGCGCCTCCCTGTATACTTAACGACCATCTCATCACAGAAATCGATGTTAATGAAGGAAAGGCATGGTCCGCTATAAATGAATTATCAGTCATATGGGAACCACACTCCCAGATAAGTTAAAAGAAATTCTTTTTCCAGGGCCGTTCGTGTCGTGCGCTGCACGGCTTGCACAATTTGGACCCTAATGAAGCGCCTTAGAGAATAAACTGGATGGGAGCTTCACAAGAATGCTGCGTGCAGTCTTAAAACGTGGAAACAACACCCCCCCCCGAGAAACAAAGCTGAAGCGGCCACCTGCCCCATATCACCCTCCTCCAAAACCATCAAAACACAAAAGACAACACAGGACACTGCTGGAAGAAGCAAAGACGACTAATAAGTGACGTCCTCCTGTGGAAGCCAGCACATGGGCACGCCATTGTCCGAAATCAGCAAAGACGTACATTGACTCAGCTCTGGTCCGGGGATACAGGATGCTGCGTAGAGGCCCCTCCCCCGAGAACAATGATGATAGAGACGGCTGGAGAGAGATTTGTCATGGGTATCCGCCCGTGCTAATAGCGCGAACATGATGAGGTGATGATAATAAATAATGATTGATGATGATGATGATGTAGATACGAAAAACACACCACGGAAGAACCGCCCCTCAAACTTTCGGTAAGTTTTGTCTCCGCAAACCCCACCGTGCAGACAATTCAAAAGTTTAGAAGACATGCATTTGTTTAAGCCAACAACTACCCAGCATGCCAATATTCCGGAGTTAAGCAAAGCTCTGGGGTTTGTTGTTTGCAGCGATCACGAGGTCTACGTTAGATGATGCGTCGATGTTAGCTTAACTAAACTACCGGTTTAAAAAAGACACTGTTTCAAGCCTAATCTGACCGGAAGTTGCGCATAATATATCTTCTTCTGTGTTGATTTTATCAAACGTTCCCCGCCAAAAACACTTTTGTACACAGCGAGATTTCCTTTGATGCAAAAGGGTCAATACAGATTCTCTGTTTAGTGGAAATCAAAGACAAGCAAAAAAGATAATGATCGACTTTGGCTTTTACGTTTACAAACTTTATGGGTTTTTTTTTTTTTTTTTTTGTTTTGTTTTTTATGGCTTAAGGTTTATTTTTTGCTCTGCTCATAATCAAAAGGGCCAATGTTAATTATAAGAATGGTGTTAAAAATAGGGAGATTTGGAGAAAGGGAGAGAGATGAGAGAGCGAGGAGAGAGAGAGAGAGAGAGAGGAGAGAAGTGGGAGAGAGGGAGAGAGAGAGCGAAGAAGTGGAAGAGAGAGGAAAGATATATATATATCATATGAGAGAGAGATTGGGAAATTCAGTAGATTAAGAGAGAGAAGAGAGAGAGGAAGGAGAGGACAGAGATGAGAGAGAGAGAAGAGTAGATCAAGAAATGATAAAATTTGAAGAGAGGGATGAGGATTTTGGATAAATTAAGGAGAATTGAGAGGGATGAGAGAGGCAGGAGAGAGAGAGAGGAAGAAAGATTGAAAAAAAGTGAGGAGAGAAGGGAGACAGATGAAAGTGGAGAGAGATTGAAAAATCAAAAAGAGAAAGATTAAATTCTTTGGAGAGATTGGATATCTGAATTCCGAGATTGTAAGAGAGGAAGAGGGGAGAGCGGGAAGGGAGAGAGAGTAAGTCGGAAAGTGAGTGAGAGAAATGGGGAGACAGATGAACAGTGGGAGAAGAGAGAGAGAGAGGATACTCAAAAAGAAAGAAAGTGATACATTTTGAAAGAGAGGAGAGAGAGAGAGAGGAGGGGGAGAGATTGGAATTCCATGAGATCGAGAGGTAGAGAGAAGGGATGTGAAAGTGAGCGAGGGAAAAGGGAGACGAGACTTGTAACGTGGGAGAGTGAGAGAGAAGAGAGGAGGAGAGAGAGAGAGTAGAGAGAGAGAGAGAGAGGAGAGAGTTAAATTGAT
>CM042162.1:88525194-88537694 GCA_023376005.1 Doryteuthis pealeii
ATCATTAGTTGAAATATGCTGCAAATGAATAAATATGCTTTCATTATTAGGCAACGGAATTGTTCATAGAGCTGCCTTTGTAGATATAATAATAATTAAATAAGAGGCCGGGTTAGCTCAGTCGGTAGAGCGTTCGGATAGAAACCGCAAGGTTCTTAGTTCGATACCGGCCTTCGCCAACCCAGCGTATGAGTAGCACAGGGATCTGTGCGGTAAAGTAAGGAGCTGATGGTAGGTGCGGCGCTCCACCTCAGACGCAAAAACAATCTCCTTGGTCTAGCGCTATTAAAAAGGGGATAGACTCCCTCGCTGACTAGCTGATACCGACATTAGGCCGCCCCGACGACTTTACTTACTTTATTTATCTATCTATATGTCTATCTATCTATCTATCTATCTACAGGGGTTGTACAAAATAATGGAGATTAGGTGTTTCCATTATTTTGTCCAACCAACCCCAATCTATCAAAGTATATACCTATATATCTATCAAAATTTATTCATCACCCTTCATATACCTAGGTAGCAATATCTCATCCACAGAAAACGACATAAATGCACGAATAGGAAAAGCGTGGTCGGCCACAAACAAATTATCAGTCACATGGAAATCCTATCTCATTGACAAGTTAAAGCGACAATTCTTCCAGGCTGTGGTTATATCAGTGCTGCTGTATGGCTGCACCACGTCGAATCTAAAGAGGCACCTTGCGAATAAGCTGGATGGAAGCTGCACAAGAATGCTGCGTGCAGTCTTGAAAAAATCGTGGAAGCAGCACCCCACGAGGAAACTGCTCTATGGCCATCTGCCCCCCATCTCACAAACCATTCGGGTGAGACGGATAAGGCATTCCGGGCACTGCTGGAGAAGCAAGGACGAGCTCATAAGCGACGTTCTCCTGTGGAAGCCAACACACAGACATGCTAATGTGGGCCGCCCATTAACGACCTACATTGACCAGCTATGCAAAGATGCTGGATGCTGCGCGGAGGACCTCCCTGGGAAAATGAATGGTAGGGAGAGTTGGCGAGAGATTGTCATGGATATCCTTGCTAATTGCGCAACATGATAATGATGATGATGTATATATATATATATATATATATATATATATATTAGATTGGAACGAAAATCTTGTCTGATAAAAATTAACGTTTATCTAACCAAAAGACATGTCTTTATTGGTTAAATAGATACTATTTGTTATCAGAAAATAATTTCGTCCCGATATATATATATATTTACAAACCCCTCCGCACGAGCAGGATGTGACACAAGGTCAATTTCTTAAGAGGAGCTCAACAGGTTTGAATTCAGAGTTTTCCTTCTCCTAGACAGGTTGCCTAACAAAGCTTATAGAGCCCAGTCTGCCCTACTATTTACCCATAGCTAGAGGAAGAGTAGGATTCATACCTTTCACAAGAGTATTAGCGCTAAATACACACACACACACACACACACACACACACACATATATATATATATATATATATATATATATATATATATATATATATACGTTTTTTTAAGCGAATGTTATAAAATATTCCAACTGCAGTTTCTTGCCGTATCAATTCTTCAAGGAATTCCCTGAAGAATTGCTCCGGCAAGAAACTGCAGTTGGAATATTTTATAACATTCGCTTTTAAAAAAACGTCTATTTAGCTCTTTTTATTGAGCACTTTTAAATTGATTTTTATTAACCCAGAAGTAAATTTATTTGCGTCGTGGATTAGCAAAGATCCGTAATATATATATATATATATATATATATATATATATATATATATATATATATATATATATATATATATATTAGTAGACCATTATTAGTGAGTTTGTTTTTCACTGGACTCCACACACTTCTGACCCTGTGTCACTTCTAAGATATATTTGTATTTTTAAATCTACATATTTGTTAATAATACATAACGTTTACTTTATTATTAGTGTCTCGAATTTTTTTATTTTTTTATTTATATTTAATGGTTCAATGTTCTTTCGATGCCGCTTGATTAAGCTACAGCCTGATTCCTTCGGATAAGTGAGAAGACAGAATATTCACCGTCACAATACAGTAGGCGTTAGCTCTGTTGGGGAGGGGGAGATTTAGAATACAACGACTATACATATGCAGAGAGGAAGACCTCCCTTGCTTAGGGTTGACTGGTGGCTGGAGAGGCTCCTCCAATCAAGCGGCTGGTCAAGTCATACCCTAGCAACTATATGATTATTGCAATCCTATTGCTATAATTGCAAAATCCCATTTAGTTATTAGAAGGCGGGTCTTAATATCATGGGTTTGACGTTAAACTCTATCTCATGGGGAAGTTTCAATTTTGGAGCTCTGGGGGATGTGGAGTAATCCTTGATTACCATTACTCCCAGATCCACTCTGACTCGGAGTATTAGTACTTGTTAGGATTCAATCTATGGGTTCGATAGAACAAATGAGTCTGAAAATATATATTTTTTTATTTTAGTTAAAAAAAAAAAAAAATTGAATACCCATCAAGAATGAAAAAACAAAACACCTTCGATATGAAATAACCCATCAAAGCTTGACGTGCCGTCCAATACAACCAACCACCCAACCTTCCTGAAGAAATTAGTATAGAACTCTTATAAAGTATTGGTTTTAAATTGAGTTTTAAAATTGGAGTCTCCATCAATTCAAGCGACCACTCAGCTTATCATTGAAGAAATAGATGTCTGAGAATTAACTTCGAGCAAACGATCGACTTGCTGATTACAAAAACAAACTTCAACCGTCTAAGTCAACGACATTTTTCATGCTTACTACTGTCTACCATCATCGTGCCACTGCGATTAACACAAGAAATTCATTTCTCAGGTCGTAAATACCAAAAACTTTTTTCTACTTTTTTATCGAATAAATTCCAATCGAAATTTGCTAATTCTACCTACAAATTCTGCATTCATATTTATGTTGTGAACATTACACATTTCCTTTCATTTATACAAATTTATTCTCAGAATAAATTTATTTGTTATTTAATAAATACATGCCATGTCTTTGTTATTTCTCCGTATATTCTGCCTAATTAATTAATTTTCTGAATGAAACCCAGGCCACAAAAATTCCCATACACATATATATATATATATATATATATATATATATATATATATATATATATACACTAATATATATAACAGCTTTATCACTGATATTGATCATTCTACTAATATTGGAAAAAACTTAGTCCACCACTAACTCACCAATTGAGCTAGTGTTAACCATATATATATATATATATATATATATATATATATATATATATTACCAACCCCTCCGCACGAGCAGGATGTGACACAAGGTCACTTTCTTGAGGAGCTCAACAGGTTTGAATTCAGAGTTTTCATTCTCCTAGACAGGTTGCCTAACAAAGCTTATAGAGCCCAGTCTGCCCTACTATTTACTCATAGCTAGAGGGAGAGTAGGATTCATACCTTTCACAAGAGTATTAGCGCTAAATACACACACACACACACACACACACACATATATATATATATATATATATATATATATATATATATATATATATATATACGTTTATACTACGCTAGTATATCATATACTGAAGTTTTAAATATATTCAAATGCTCAAATATCAACCAATAAACCTAAGATAAGAACTGGTCAATTTAAATTTAAACCAAATTGATTACAAATGGTAGTTGTTACTATAAAAGATTTATCTACGTAAAGAGATTTTTTACCAATTACATGTTTTACATTATCTTATCAAACGACTTAGATAAATATAACAAACAGGTGAAGAGTTATATATAAACATAAAATAAAAATTCAACCAACCAACAACAATTAAAAAGCATAATGTTTTATGCATGTTTTTCCTGGGCACTATAACAATATATATATATATATATGAATAAGATATAATGAAAAAACAAACGTTTACAACTGAAATAGGCTCATCAGAAGTGAAAGTGTGCAAACCGTTTCGGGGCCAATTCTCTTGACGGTTTAAAAAGCAACACTCGGCCCATTTTCACATACTTGTCCATGAAAAAACTTTTCACATATATATATATATATATATATATATATATATATATATATATATAAATAAAATCAAAAAAGGGTATTTTTTAATTAATCTGTGTTTTGTTATTTTATCGACATTTTAAATATTATTTGTGAAGCCGGAACATGCAACACCGGCCACTACATGTTACATACTGGCATATATTATATAGCGGCTTCAAATTCACGGCCCTACTTCGTGTATCTGTATACGTAGCGGGTATCGTCACTAACCCTAGACGATATATGTAGTAGTCGCTTAATGAAATCTACAACACATGGGTATAGTAGGAGTTTTTACTTTATTTCTTCTTCTCGGCTGTACGTGGTGGGTGGCGAGCGTTGACAATGGAAATGCCCCCAGGGTTGACGATAACTACTACTACTGTTGTGATGACTAGCACTGGTGAGGTGGAAGGGGTTGACGAACCTTACTGCCCGCTGGCAGCGATGGACCGTGTCGACGGTCGCTCCTTCTGCTCTGTTCTCCGTCCGCTGTCTGACTGTCCTCGGCTCAAAACCTCAGGCCTTTTAGAGTGATAGATACTCCTACGCATTTTTATCTTTTGATCTGATAACGGACCGTTGTTATATATTTGTTTATCCTCTCCCTGGTTCTTTGACCGGAAACCCTCTCTTCCGTTTTTTAACTTCTGTTCGCTTTTGAAAAAGTCCTTTGTCATTTTTTTTCGGTTTGGTTTGGTTTGTTTTGTTTTACGGCATATCAACCTCAGTGGGTAATTTAATGCCGATAAAGTTTTGAAATAAATCAATTCTTAATGGATAATACAATTTTTTTTATAAATACATTTTTTATAAATACATTTAACCCATAGATGGGACCCTAACAGTTACTACCACTCCGGGTCAGAGTGGACCAGGGAGCAATGGTGATGAAGGGGTGCTCCACATTCCCCAAACCTCCAAAACTGGAACCTCACCATCAGATAGAGTTTAACGTCATTCCCAGGATATGTAGACCCGCAGCCACCACCTTCTAGCACCCATATGATAAAAAGGGGTTGGGGCTTGCCATAAGGGCAACAGGGTTGGGAATACATTTTTTTTCGTATTTTCTTTGTTTAATCTAACCGGAAATTCCTATTTCCGTTAGTACAATATACAACATACAAACTTGAAGGACTTGAACATCCCTTAGACAATTGGCTAGACGCAACCAGACATCGAATCAAATGGAGAAAACAGATAACGGTAGGCGGCTTCATATTTTATCGTTGAAATTTTATGATGAAGATCTATATATTTTCGAAATAATTAAAATTCAAAGTTATAATGTTTATTATCGAGAAAAAAAGGCGTTGTGCTGTAATGGTTACAATTGCAGAAATAGACACGGCAAACCGATTTCAAATCATAAACTTTAAAATATACAAGATAAAAATACGAATTAATTTTTAACTGTGGCCAATAAGACCCTGAAGGCGTGTATATTAGTAGATTTTTTTTCTTGAAATTTTAGAAACAATTAAAAGCGTTAAGTTATAATACCTTTTATACAAAGAAAAAACAGAGGCGCCTGTGGTGTAATGGTTATTGTTGTAGAAAAAGACAATGCAAAGTTCAAAGTTCAAATGCTAGAAAATCTGTGTGTGTGTGTGTGTGTGTGTGTGTGTGAAAGAGAGAGAGAGAGAGAGAGAGAGAGAGAGAGAGAGAGAGAGAGAGAGAGAGAGAGAGAATAAGCATGCTGATCCCGGAAGAAAGAAGGATTGGAAAAAAGTAATATAATGAGCAAGAAAGTGTGTGTGTGTGTTTATGAGAGAGTGACTGAGTGAGAGAGAGAGAGAGAGAGAGACAGACAGACAGACAGACAGACACAGACAGATAGACAGAGACAGAGAGACAGAGAAGGGCTGAGAGAGGGACACATACACTGAGGTGATCCTGCTGATCAAGAGAGAGAAAGAGAGAGAGGGAAATATATATAGATAGATAGAGAGAGAGAGAGAGAGAGAGAGAGAGAGATAGAGGGAGTAAAAGTAATATAATGAGCAAGAAAGTGTGTGTGTGTGAGAGAGAGAGAGGACAGACAGACAGACAGACAGACAGACAAACAGACAGAGACAGAGAGAAGGAGTGGGAGAAATAATCGGCGAATCGTGAAAAATGAATAAAAAGCAAAAAGACAAACAAAAACAAAAAAACAAACAAAAAATACGAAAAAAAGTCAGCTTTTCGATAGAAACATGAGCAAAAAAAAGCACTGTTAAGAAACAACAATATAAAACATGAAAATATGAACATACAATGAGCATGATTATTCTCTAGCATCTCGGCATGAAATATCCCTTAATCTTGTTCCTTAATTGTAAGACAGATCTCATCTTGCAACACCCTCTGGTTAAAAATGGGTCCCTCCAAATCGTCCAAGATAAAATGCGAAAATATAGAAAATAAAATATGAAATAATAATAAAAATAAAACATTCTATTTATTATTGTTTAACGCGTATTCCCCATTTTACAACGGTGTTTGTCGATGCACCAAGAAGAACAAGTCAAACATTGCAGTTCGACTCCAATTTGCCTATTAAATACATAAGTAGTTTTCTATCCAAGAATAAATATTCTTGGTAAATGGAAATGTCTTCAATTCGCCTTCGGAATGGATCCATTACAAATATTTAGTTATATTGAATGTCTCCAAGACTGGCATCCGGTAATTCAATATCAATGGCAAATTACAAATAATGAAATGTATTTTCCATATTTATAAATGTCGTCTCAATACTAACACAAGTAAAGAACAATAATATATATATATATATATATATATATATATATATATATATATATTCATTTATTTATTTAAGACCCATTTCAACAGACATACATGGTATCATGGTATCAACTGATATTAATCGAAAACTCGATGAATTCAGCCGATGCAACCCTGACGATTCAGATGATGAAACTCGAGTAGGTTACTTTATATCCATCTCTTAAATAATTTTGCTCTACATTGTATTGAGCACTTTGTATTTGTTTTTTCACGGTCTTAACCCCTGGATACTCTGCGCTCCTAACGATCGTACCCGTACCGGTAAGCCACTACTCATACATAAATACATATATATATACAAACAAATTCCTATTCATATGATAATAATATACTATTAAATATATATATACAAATTATTATTCATATGAGTAATCAATGCTCGAAGAAGATATCAGAAGTTCTGAAACACGTGTCGCAAATGTAAGAACATTTTTTTTTAATTTTAAAAACATAATCCATTTTGCGGAACTTCTTTTTTATAAAATATTTCATTTTCTCCCGTTGGACCTAACAACTATATATATATATATATATATATATATATATATATATATATATATATATATATATATAACGAGAGAGAGAAAATAATAGATTGGGTAACATATAACAAAATATGATTAAAGGTTGAGGAATAAAAGCGGATAAAACACAAACAAATTCGTTCGATTAATATTTCACCTCAGTGTATTAACGGAGGCTTCATCAGAATTTTTAGTTTGAGACAAGAAAATGCTAGTGTAGATATATTGAGAAGAATTACAGAACAATTAGAGTCCACAACTAAGTTTTGCTACAACTTTTCTCGGAATTTAAACTTTCCTTAGTATGCTATAATTAAAAAGTTATATACACCATTAGTGTATTCTCTGAGCCTAGTTTCATAAGAAGGATTACATTGTCAGACTAGTGTCATGATCTTTGATGCTTATGCAGAAGAAGACAAAATTACAATTCAAGAAAATTTATACATTCATCTAACATATTTTTTACAATGTCAAGTACAAGTGCTTTTTTTTTGTTAGAATCAACACTTGTGAAAATTTAAGGGAAACTTTACCTATAAAACAGCTGACTGTAGTAATGATTTACTAGCTTAGCCATGGGTATCCCAATAGGCATATTTAAGTTTTAATGAAATATAATATATTTAATTAGAAATACTAACGAATTTAAATAAGAATGTACATAAAAAGATTACCTTTATTTTAATTATATTTCAATTGAACAGCCACTAGCAACAACTTCAGTTCTAGTAATCTTCTGTAGAAGGGATTTCTATCCCGAAATATTAAGAATTGAGAATAAATCACAGGTTAACAAACAACACCATAGTTACCTTCTTTTTTCTTTACACTTACATTGTGATAGCCTTCAAAACTAACCAGCAAATATTTTAATTGCTTTCTATATAAACAATGTATAGAATTGATTTAAATATGTTTGAGAATTAAAAAAATAAAATTAGAGATCAATAACTCCAAGTAATTATTTATCAAATCCAGTTCAATAAAGTTAGTGGTCTGACGAAACTCATTGCTATATAGAGATACTCGTGGTAGAAATATATCTATAACCGCAAAATGGCTGATTTTAAACAGAATGATTGAAAACAAGACCGACTCGAGTTTCAAGTAGCTAACAGATCTTCAGGGTAACTGTTGTTCCTTAATTATTGTTCTACATAGAAGTGCTTTTTTTTTGTTTGTTTTTTTCAATTTTCAGTGTGGTGGGTACTTGTCTACCTGTCTTTACTCCCCTATGAAATAAGCGAATTTACTTGGCAGAGGCTGTGATTATTTTAATCTTTACACTTTTTATTTTATCTCTGGCTGAGTGTTTAATAGCTTCTCGGGGTCACCAAATTCGGTTATTTTTAATTTTTCTTGTAGACAGTGTATTTGATGTGTGGACGACTGCACCTCTGCATCCGACCCCACGAAACAAACACACCTACTAGTGTTATTTATTCACATGAATTCGGTACATAGATACAGCCGTACACACACCTGGGCACAAGGCCCGAAATTTTATTTATTTGAGGGCAATGGGGTACAAAACTGGTCATGCCGGATAACTTTTAGTTCTATCTTAGCTAGTCTCACTCGCCGACCGATCCACGCCAATGAATACAGTCATCCATTACCTTTCACTATTGTTTCCACCAAAATTTTGCTGGTACTCTATGAATGAAGCCCTACTTAAACCCATATGGTAAAAAACAAAAAACATTTCAGATTTATTTACAAAAAATAAATGATTCAAGGTGGGAGTAGAAGGGGCAAAAAACAAAAAGTCCCCAATATAAAACCCGCCCTGTCGGCTGGAGCATTAGAATACACCGACTGCACCTCTGTAGAGGGGAAAGACTCCCCTAATGGGGCCACCTGTTGGCCGTGGGTGGCGACCCGTGATGCTTAAGGATAGAGCCCAGGTGGATGACAATTCATGACATGCAATACTTCACTTTGGCCCTATATTGGGCTAGACGGCGGTCGGAGAGGCCCCCTCAGATCAATCGGCTGGTCACGTCAAGCCTAGCACCTATATGATTTCCCAACCCTATTGCCCTTATGGCAAGCCCCAACTCCTTTTTATCATATGGGTGCTAGAAGGCGGTGGCTGCGGGTCTACATGTCCTGGGAATGACGTTAAACTCTATCTGATGGTGAGGTTCCAGTTTTGGATGTTTGGGGAATGTGGAACACCCCTTCATCACCATTGCTCCCTGGTCCACTCTGACCTGGATTGGTAGTACCTGTTAGGGTCCCATCTATGGGTTAAATAAAAATGTATTTATAAAAAAATTGTATTATCCATTAAGAATTGATTTATTTCAAAACTTTATCGGCATTAAATGACCCACTGAGGTTGATATGCCGTAAAACAAAACAAAACAAACAACCACTCATCTAAAGTTCTGGTGTTGTATACCCTTTTCATTACTTCTTCTATTCTTCTATTCTTCTTCTGGCGTCTTTGACATCTTACGTCTTCTTCTAACATCTCTTCTAACGTCTTGGTGGTCGGTCGCACTTAACTCATTTCTTCTCTTAAATCAGTCTTGTTACCAAGACATTCATTAATCACAAGACCGTGTTATTTTTCTTAAACTTTTATTTACTTAACTGAACATTTCATGTAACTAATTATCTGACTAACATAGCGCGCGTATGCAGTGAGCTTCAGCCTAGGCAGAAAGACCTTATCTGACTAGCGCGCGTATGCAGTGAGTTCAGCTAAGGCAGAAAGACCTTATCTGCCCGACGTCTAACTGAAAACTGAGGACTCAACCAGGTCCCACGTGACTTCACGTATTTTCGCGGGCTTTCTGTACTATTCCATGGAAAGTCCCGCCCGTGATATGAAAAGGGTCATCCCTCTAGAAATACAGGGGATTGACAATAATCTTATGCAACCGCATAGATTATGTAACACTGGGACCGCCGACTTTCTTTCGGAAGGCCGAAACAATGATTCCTGTCGACACAGTATGCTAAATTGATCATTACCATGGTGTGAATGTTCTTTTGTAATAATTCCTTGTACCTATCTTCTCCCTACTCTCACTCTTTCTTTTTTTCTATTATTATAATTTCTTTGCGTAGCATATCCTTTTTCTCCCCTTTCTTGTTTTATAATAAAAACGGAATGATCTATTATTTAGCTGAGGTGACGAAACTAATTAGAAATAATAATTCAGTGGATAAGCAACACCAGATAATCAGGAATTACATTTTTGCATTTCATCTTGGACAATTTGGACGGTCTCTTTTTTAACCAGAGGGTGTTGCAAGATGATAACGGTTGTACAATTAAGTAACACGAGTATTAACATATTAATAAATAGATCATTCAAGTGGGTCTACATTTAAACTATTCAAGGGCCGGGTTAAATCAGCTCAGTCGGCAGAGCGTACGCTAGAAACCGCGAGGTTCCTAGTTCGATACCGACCCTCGCCAACTCAGCGTATGAGTAGCACAGGGATATGTGCCGTAAAGCAAGGAGCTGATGGTACGTGTAGTGATCCGTCTCATACGCAAAAACATATCTCCTTGGTCTAGCGCTATTGAAAAGGGGATAGACTCCCTCGCTGATTGGCTGATACCGACTTTATGCCACCCCCACCACTTTACTTTATGTTTCCCACACCTTTTGTATTATCTGTCCAAATAAATAAGTGTTATTACTTTCCGAACACACGTTGTAGTTTTTACATAAATCTTCTGAAGTATTCTCCCAATAAGGATTAGTAGCCATAACCAAATATGG
Source organism: Doryteuthis pealeii (assembly GCA_023376005.1). Lineage (NCBI taxonomy): Eukaryota > Metazoa > Mollusca > Cephalopoda > Myopsida > Loliginidae > Doryteuthis > Doryteuthis pealeii. Next base: position 88,536,343 of record CM042162.1, read on the forward strand.
GAGATTAAGCAGATAATCCCTTTCCCAGAATAGTCTATAGATAATCCATGCAACACATTTTTGTCTATTCTTCATAAAATAAGGCACATTTTTCATGCACAGTCGTGAAATGTCCTTTCCAACATAAATCGAAAAAAATGGTTTACGTCTCTAAATAAAATAGGGGATAGACTCCCTCGCTGATTGGCTGATACCGACTTTGGGCCACCTCGACGACTTTACTTACTTACATTTAAACCGGGTCCTGTACGTCCCGTATGCGTTTCCCGTGTCTGATTCCGAGTCTGATTACGTCTGAGCTATATAAACAAGAGGTGAAAATGTCGAGATACTATATAATTCTATACATATATATATATATAAAGCGTACTTGCGTGAATCTGTACGTCCAGAGGAAACTTCGAAAATAAAACAATTAACGACAAAGTAAATATATATACATTAAATATCACCAGGGCTTGGTATTTGAGCAAATATAATGAAGATTTGATTTATATTCGTGAAGATAATTTTAAAAAATTACATTTAAATGATAACAACATGGATTCTTTTTTTGCATTTTGTATTTTAAATAGGAGATATTAATATTGTTATCTGTACAACGTTTCGGCTGATATGCTCTCCGGCCTTCTTCGGGTATTTCTAGTCGGACTCGGGGGACTTCTCGGACTCGGGAACCTTCTTTTCAGACTCGGGAACCTTCTTTTCAAACTCGGGAGCCTTCTTGTTGTAATCGGGAGCCATCGTCAGTCCGAAAAACGCAGATAATCGTAATCATCAAGGCTCATCTCAAACATTCAGAGAAATATGAGACATTAATTTTTCTTTTCAGAGTGGCTGGGTCAAGGCAAGGTCTTTTTGTTTCAAAAAGATTTTAATGGGGCCTCCTGTGAGGATCAAACCCGAGATTCAACAATAATGAATCTACGAGACTACCTTTTTACCTCTCCTCCTCTACCTAGGCAACGCCGGGTAGCCGCTTCTAGTCCTATATAAAGACAATAGCAATTTGCACATCTGGATGAAAATAGAAAGGACGCAAAGGAGGCTGGCCGTCTCGGAATTTTATGGCTTGATGATCAGCAGATCAAAAAGCCGACCAAGAAGAGATTTGCCGTCAAAATCAATCGAAAGTATTTTGGTGAAAGATCCGAGCCAATTGGAAATCAATAACCACAAATGTCTGTCTCGTTTCCAAAACGACGCCAGACCGATGGTAAATACAGCGACAATTTTCTCCCAAACACTTCCTGTCTTAAGACTATCTCTTTCTGTTTACAGAGAAGACATATGGACTCTTCACTTTTCGTGGTCAAAATCTTAGGAAATTAATTATTGAAATTAATCAAGTG